>RXID01022282.1:593602-702740 GCA_005019695.1 Trichopus zeylanicus subsp. travancoricus | reverse complement strand
AATAAATTTAAAAAAGAAGAAGAAAAGGAAACTAAAAGAAGAAAAACAAGAAGATTAAAAGAAGTAAAACAAATTTAATATTAAGAGGAAAAAATGGACTGAAAAATTAAAAGCGAAAAAAGAACTGAATTTAGAAAAATATGATTAAAAGAACTAAAACAAATATTAAGGAAAAAGATCAAAAGAAATCAAACAAAATCCAAGAAGATGAAAAAGAAGAATAAAAGAGCCAAAATAAAGATAAAAAGAAGAAGAAGAACAGAACATTAAAAAAAAAAAGAAGATTAAAAATACTAAAACAAATAATCTTAGAAGAAAAAGAAGAACAACAAATGGTTAAAACAAGAGATGAAAATTATAATGATAAAAATATAATAAGAACAAATTTAAAAAATCAAGAAGAACATGCAGATTGAAAGAACAAGAGCACAAACCTAAACATAAAAAGCTTGAACGAAACCATAAAATTTAACTACTAAAAAAACATTAAGTAAAACATACAAAGAAGAACTCAAGAGGAAGAAGAAGAACAAGAAGAAGAAGTAGGTCAGAGGAACTAAAACAAGAAAATGGAAGAAGAAACAAATAAAAAAAGAAGAATAAACTAAAACATTAAAATGAAAAATAAATAAAGAACAATAACAAACTGAAACAATAGAATGAGAAGTCAGAAGAAAAAGAAGAAAAAGAAAAAGAATAAACTTTCAAAAAGAAAACAAATAAAAGAAAAATAAGAACAAAAAGAAATTAAAAAATTAAGATGAAGAATAACAAGAACCAAAACATAAAAGAACAAAAATCTTAAAAAAACAAAACAATGGTTAAGAAGCAGAAGAATAAGAGGAAATGAAAACTAAAGAAAACAAGAAAAAAAAGAACTGGAAACTCAAAGAAATAGGAGAAGAAATGAAAATCAGAAGAAAGAACCAGAACAATAACCAAAAGAAAAGAAATTAAAGGATGAAAAAAAACCAAATTTAAAAAAGAAGAAGAAAAGAAAACTAAAAGAAGAGAAACAAGAAGATTAAAAGAGGTAAAACAAATTTAATACTAAGAGGAGAAGAAGAACTGAAGAATTAAAAGCGGAAAAAGCACTAAATTTAGAAAAAGATTATTAAAAGAACTAAAACAAATATTAATAAAAAAGATCAAAAGAAATAAAAGAAAAACCAAGAAGAAGAAAAAGAAAAATAAAAGTGTTAAAATAAAGATAAAAAGAAGAAGAAGAACTAAACATCAAAAAAAAAAAAAAAAAGATTAAAAAAACTAAAAGAAAGAACCTTAGAAGAAAAAGAAGAACAACAAAAGCTTGAAACAAGAGATGAAAATTATAATGATAAAAATATAATAATAACAAATTTAAAAATTAAGAAGAAGAACATGCAGAATGACAGAACAAGAACACAAACTTAAACATAAGAAGCTTGAACTAAACCATAAAATTTAACTACTAAAGAAATATTAATTAAAACATACAACGAAGAACTCAAGAGGAAGAACCAGAAGAAGAAGAAGAAGAAGCAAGTCAGAGGAACTAAAACAAGAAAATGGAAGAAGAAAAAAATAAAAAAAGAAGAATAAACTAAAACATTAAAATAAAAAATAAATGAAGAACAATAACAAACCGAAACAATAGAATGAGAAGTAAGAACAAAAAGAAAAAGAAGAAAAATAAGAAGTAGAAGAATAATCGTTCAAAAAGAAAACAAATAGAAGAAAAATAAGAACAAAAAAAATAAAAAAAATAAGAACTACAACAAAAATTAAGATGAAGAATAACAAGAACCAAAACATAAAAGAACAAAAAGCTTAAAAAAAAGCAAAACAATGATTAAGAAAAGGAAGAATAAGAAGAAATGAAAAGTAAAGGAAACAAGAAAAAAAAAGAACTAAAAACTAAACGAAGTAGGAGAAGAAATAAAAATCAGAAGAAAGAACAAGAACAATAAGTAAACAATGAAAAAAAACTAAATTTAAAAAAGAAGAAGAAAAGAAAACGAAAAGAAGAAAAACAAAAAGATTAAAAGAAGTAAAAAAAATTTAATATTAAGAGGAGAAAAAGAACTAGAAAATTAAAAGCGAAAAAAGAACTGAATTTGGAAAAAGATGACTAAAACAACTAAAACAAATATTAAGAAGAAAGATCAAAAGAAACAAAACAAAACCCAAGAAGAAAAAGAAGAAGAATAAAAGTGCTAAAATAAAGATAAAAAGAAGAAGAAGAACTAAACATCAAAAAAAACTAAAACAAAAAATCTTAGAAGAAAAAGAAGAACAACAAAAGGTTAAAACAAGAGATGAAAATTATAATGATAAAAATATAATAATAACAAATTTAGAAATCAAGAAGAAGAACATGCAGACTGAAAGAACAAGAACACAAACCTAAACATAAGAAGCTTGAAAAAAACCATAAAATTGAACTACTAAAGAATTATTAAGAAATACATACAACCAAGAACTCAAGAAGAGGAAGAATAAGAAGAAGAAGAAGAAGGTTAGAGGAACTAAAACAAGAAAATGGAAGAAGAAACAAATAAAAAAAGAAGAATAAGCTAAAACATTAAAATGAAAAATAAATGAAGGACAATAACACAATAGAATGAGAAGCTAGAACAAAAAGAAGAAGAAGAAGCGGAAGAAGAAGAAGAAGAAGAAGAAGAAGAAGAAGAAGAAGAAGAAGAAGAAGAAGAAGAAGAAGAAGAAGAAGAAGAAAAAGAAAAAGAATAAACTTTCAGAAAGAAAACAAATAGAAGAAAAATAAGAACAAAATGATATAAAAGAAAATAAGAACTACAACAAAAATTAAGATGAAGAATAACAAGAACCAAAATAAACGAACAAAAAGCTTAAAAAAAACAGTGATTAAGAAAAGGAAGAATAAGAAGAAATGAAAACTAAACGAAACAAGAAAAAAAAGAACTAAAAACTAAAATAAGTAGGAGAAGAAATGGAAATTAGAAGAAAGAACAAAAACAATATGAAGAAGAAAAAAAAAATTAAAAGATGAAAAAACTAAATTTAGAAAAGTAGAAGAAAAAAAACTAAAAGAAGAAAAACAAGAAGATTAAAAGAAGTAAAACAAATTTAATATTAAGAGGAGAAAAAGAACTGAAAAATTAAAAGCGAAAAAAGAGCTGAATTTAGAAAAAGATGATTAAAACAACTAAAACAAATATTAAGAAAAAAGATCAAAAGAAATAAAACTGAAACCAAGAAGAAGAATAATAATAATAAAAGGGCTAAAATAAAGATAAAAAGAAGAAGAAGAACTAAACATCAAACAAAAAAAACAAGAAGATTAAAGAAACTAAAACAAAGAATCTTAGAAGAAAAGAAGAACAACAAAAGGTTAAAACAAGAGATGAAAATTATAATGATAAAAATATAATAATAACAAATTAGAAAAATCTAGAAGAGGAACATATAGACCGAAAGAACAAGAATACAAACTTAAACATAAAAAGCTTGAACGAAACCATAAAATTTAACTACTAAAGAAATATTAAGTAAAACAAACAACGAAGAGCACAAGAAGAAGAAGAAGAAGAAGAAGAAGAAGTTTAGTAGAACTAAAACAAGAAAATGGAAGAAGAAACAAATAAAAAAAGAAGAATAAACTAAAACATTAAAATGAATAATAAATAAAGAACAATAACAAACTGAAACCAAAGAAGGACAAGTCAAAACAATAAGAAGAAGAAGAAAAGAATAAACTTTCAAAAAGAAAACAAATAGAAAAAAAATAAAATAAAAAGAAATAAAAGAAAATAAGAACTACAACAAAAATTAAGATGAAGAAAAACAAGAACCAAAACATAAAAGAACAAAAAACTAAAAAAAACAAAACAATGATCAAGAAAAGGAAGAATAAGAAGAAATGAAAACTAAAGGAAACAAAAAAAAAGAATTGAAAACAAGTGATCAAAATTATAATGATAAAAATATAAAAATAATAACTTTAGAAAATCAAGAAGAACAACATGCAGACCGAAAGAACAAGAACACAAACTCAAACATAAGAAGGTTGAACTAAACCATAAAATTTAACTACTAACGAAATATTAAGTAAAACATACAACGAAGAACTTAAGAAGAAGAAGAAGAAGAAGGTTATAGGAAGTAAAACAAGAAAATGGAAGAAGAAACAAATAAAAAAAGAAGAATAAACTGAAACATTAAAATGGAAAATAAATAAAGAGCAATAACAAACCGAATCAATATAACGAGAAGTCAGAACAAAAAGAAGAAGAAGAAGACGAAGAAGAAAAAGAATAAACTTTCAAAAAGAAAACAAATAGAAGAAAAATAAGAACAAAATGAAAGAAACAAAAATAAAAACTATAGCAAAAATTAAGATGAAGAAGAACAAGAACAAAAACATGAAAGAACAAAAAACTTAACAAAACAAAACAATGATTAAGAAACGGAATAATAAGAGGAAATGAAAAGTATAGGAAATAAGAAAAAAATGAACTGAAAACTAAAAGAAGTTGGAGAAGAAATGAAAATTAGAAAAAAGAACAAGAACAATAAGAAAAAGGAAAACAAATTAAAAGCGAAAAAAGCACTGAATTTAGGAAAAGATGATTAAAACAACTAAAACAAATATCAAGAAAAAAGATCAAAAGAAAACCAAGAAGAAGAAGAAGAAGAAGAAGAAAAAGAATAAAAGAGCTAAAATATAGATAAAAAGAGGAAGAAGAACTAAAAATCAAACAAAAAAAACAAGAAGATTAAAAAAAACTAAAAGAAAGAATCTTAGAAGAAAAAGATGAACAACAAAAGGTAAAAACAAGAGATGAAAATTATAATGATAAAAATATAATAATAACAAATTTTTAAAATCAAGAAGAAGAACATACAGACCGAAAGAATAGGAACACAAACTTAAACATTAGAAGCTTGAAGTAAATCATAAAATTTCACTACTAAAGACATATAAAGTAAAACATACAACGAAGAACTCAAGAAGAAGAAGAAGAAGAAGAAGAGGAAGAAGAAGAAGAAGAAGAAGGTTAGAGGAACAAACTAAAACAAGAAAATCGAACAAAAAACAAATAAAAAAAGAAGAATAAACTAAAACATTAAAATGAAAAATAAATGAAGAAGAATAACAAACCCAAACAATAGTACTAGAAGTCAGAACAAAAAGAAGAACATGAAGAAGAAGAAGAAGAAAAAGAATAAACTTTCAAAAAGAAAACAAATAGAAGGAAAATAAGAACAAAACAAAATAAACGAAAATAAGAAATACAACAAAAATTATGATGAAGAATAACAAGAGCCAAACCATAAAAAAAACAAAAAGCTTTAAAAAAAATAAAATAATGATTAAGAAAAGGAAGAATAAGAAGAAATGAAATCTAAACGAAATAGGAAAAAAGGACTTGAAAACTAAAAGAAGTAGCAAAAGAAATGAAAATCAGAAGAAAGTACAAGAATAATAAGAAAAAAAATTTGAAAGATAAAAAAACTAAATTTAAAAAATAAGAAGAAAAGAAAACAAAAAGAAGAAAAATAAGAAGATTAAAAGAAGTAAAACAAATTTAGTATTAAGAGGAGAAAAAGAAATGAAAAACTAAAAGCGAAAAAAGAACTGAATCTAGGAAAAGATGATTAAAAGAACTAAAACAATTATTAAGAAAAATCATCAAAAGAAACAATAGAAAAACTAAGAAGAAGAAGAATAATAATAATAAAAGAGCTAAAATAAAGATGAAAAGAAGAAGAAGAACTAAACATCAAACAAAAAAAAAAAAAGATGATTAAAAAAACTGAAACAAAGAATCTTAGAAGAAAAAGAAGAACAACAAAAGGTAAAAACAAGAGATGAAAATTATAATGATAAAAATATAATAAGAACAAATTTAAAAAACCAAGAAGAAGAACATGCATACCGAAAGAACAGGAACACAAACTTAAACATAAGAAGCTTGAACTAAACCATAAAATTTAACTACTAAAGGAATATTAAGTAAAACATACAACGAAGAACTCAAGAAGAAGAAGAAGAAGAAGAAGAAGAAGAAGAAGAAGAAGAAGAAGAATAAGAAGGTTAGATGAACTAAAACAAGAAAATGGAAGAAGAAACAAATAAAAAAAGAAGAATAAACTAAAACATTAAAATGAAAATAAAATGAAGAACAAATACAAACCAAAATAATAGAATGAGAAGTCAGAGCAAAAAGAAGAAGAAGAAGCGGAAGAAGAAGAAGAAGAAGAAGAAGAAGAAGAATAAACTTTCAAAAAGAAAACAAATAGAAGAAAAACAAGAACAAAAGAAAAGAAAATAAAATAAAAACTACAAACGAAATTAAGATGAAGAATAACAAGAACCAAAACATAAACGAACGGAAAGCATAAAAAAAACAAAACAGTGAATAAGAAAAGGAAGAATAAGAAGAAATGAAAACTAAATGAAAACAAGAAAAAAAAGAACTTAAAACTAAAAGAAGTAGGAGAAGAAATGAAAATCAAAACAAAGAACAAGAATAATACGAAGAAGAAAAAAATTAGAAGATGAAGAAAAACAAAATTTAAAAAAGTAGAAGAAAAGAAAACTAAAAGGAGAAAAACCAGAACATTAAAAGAAGCAAAACAAATTTAATATTAAGTAGAGAAAAAGAACTGAAAAATTAAAAGAAAAAAAAGAACTGAATTTAGAAAAAGATGATTAAAAGAACTAAAACAAATATTAAGAAAAAACATCAAAAGAAACAAAACTAAAACCAAGGAGAAGAAGAAGAAGAATAAAAGAGCTAAAATAAAGATAAAAAGAAGAAGAAGAACTAAACATGAAACAAAAAAAAACAAGAAGATTAAAGAAATAAAACAAAGAATCTTAGAAGAAAAGAAGAACAACAAAATGTTAAAACAAGAGACGAAAATTATAATGATAAAAATATAATAATAAAAAATTTAAAAAATCAAGAAGAACAACATGCAGACCAAAAGAATAAGAACACAAACTTAAACATAAGAAGCTTGAACTAAACCATAAAATTTAACTACTAAAGAAATATTAAGTAAAACATACAATGAAGAACTCAAGAAGAAGAAGAAGAAGAAGAAGAAGGTTAGAGGAACTAAAACAAGAAAATGGAAGAAGAAACAAATAAAAAAAGAAGAATAAACTAAAACATTAAAATGAAAAATAAATGAAGAACTATAACAAACCAAAACAATAGAATGAGAAGTCAAAATAAAGAAGAAGAAGAAGAAGAAAAAGAAGAAGAAAAAGAATAAACTTTCAAAAAGAAAACAAATAGAACAAAAATAAGAAAAAAATAAATAAAAGAAAATTAGAACTACAACAAAAATAAAGATGAAGAATAACAAGAACCAAAACATAAAAGAACAAAAAGCTTAAAAAACAAATCATGATTAAGAAAAGGAAGAATAAGAAGAAATGAAAACTAAAGAAAACAAGAGAAAAAAGAACTGAAAACTAAAAGAAGTAGTAGCAAGAAATGAAAATCAGAAGAAAGAACAAGAACAATAAGAAAAACAAAAAAAATTAAAAGGTGAAAAAAATAAATTTAAAAAAGAAGAAAAATAAGAAGATTAAAAGAAGTAAAACAAATTTAATATTAAGAGGAGAAAAATAACTTAAAAATTAAAAGCGAAAAAAGAACTGACTTTAGAAAAAAGATGATGAAAAGAACGAAAACAAATATTAAGAAAAAAGATCAAAAGAAACAAAACAAAAACCAAGAAGAAGAAGAAGAATGAATAAAAGAGCTAAAATAAAGATAAAAAGAAGAAGAAGGAACTAAACATCAAACAAAAAAAAAAGAAGATTAAAAAAACTAAAACAAAGAATCTTAGAAGAAAAAGAAAAACAACAAAAGGTTAAAACAAGAGATGAAAATTATAATGATAAAAATATAATAATAACAAATTTAAAAAATCAAGAAGAAGAACATGCAGACCGAAAGAACAAGAACACAAACTTAAACATAAGAAGCTTGAACTAAACCATAAAATTTAACTACTAAAGAAATATTAAGTAAAACATCCAACGAAGAACTCAAGAAGAAGAAGAAGAAGAAGAATAAGAAGAAGAAGAAGAAGAAGAAGAAGGTTAGAGGAACTAAAACAAGAAAATGGAAGAAGAAACAAATAAAAAAAGAAGAATAAACTAAAACATTAAAATGAAAAATAAATGAAGAACTATAACAAACCAAAACAATAGAATGAGAAGTCAAAATAAAAAGAAGAAGAAGAAGAAAAAGAAGAAGAAAAAGAATAAACTTTCAAAAAGAAAACAAATAGAACAAAAATAAGAAAAAAATAAATAAAAGAAAATTAGAACTACAACAAAAATAAAGATGAAGAATAACAAGAACCAAAACATAAAAGAACAAAAAGCTTACAAAAACAAATCAGTGATTAAGAAAAGGAAGAATAAGAAGAAATGAAAACTAAAGAAAACAAGAGAAAAAAGAATCGAAAACTAAAAGAAGTAGTAGCAGAAATGAAGATCAGAAGAAAGAACAAGAACAATAAGAAAAACAAAAAAAATTAAAAGGTGAAACAAATAAATTTAAAAAAGAAGAAAAATAAGAAGATTAAAAGAAATAAAACAAATTTAATATTAAGAGGAGAAAAATAACTTAAAAATTGAAAGCGAAAAAAGAACTGACTTTAGAAAAAAGATGATGAAAAGAATGAAAACAAATATTAAGAAAAAAGATCAAAAGAAACAAAACAAAAACCAAGAAGAAGAAGAAGATGAATAAAAGAGCTAAAATAAAGATAAAAAGAAGAAGAGGAATAAACATCAAACAAAAAAAAAAGAAGATTAAAAAAACTAAAACAAAGAATCTTAGAAGAAAAAGAAAAACAACAAAAGGTTAAAACAAGAGATGAAAATTATAATGATAAAAATATAATAATAAAAATTTTAAAAAATCAAGAAGAAGAACATGCAGACCGAAAGAACAAGAACACAAAGTTAAAGATAAGAACCTTGAACTAAACCATAAAATTTAACTACTGAAAAAATATTAAGTAAAACATACAACGAAGAACTCAAGAAGAAGAAGAAGAAGAAGAATAAGAAGAAGAAGAAGAAGAAGAAGAAGGTTAGAGGAACTAAAACAAGAAAATGGAAGAAGAAACAAATAAAAAAAGAAGAATAAACTAAAACATAATGACAAATCGAAACAATAGAACCAGAAGTTAGAACAAAAAGAAGTAGAAGAAGAAGAAGAAGAAGAAAAAGAATAAAGTTTCAGAAAGAAAACAAATAGAAGAAAAATAAGAACAAAAAGAAATAAAAGAAAAGAAGAACTACAAAAAAGATTAAGATGAAGAATAACAAGAACCAAAACAGAAAAGAACAAAAAGCTTGAAAAAACAAAACAATGATTAATAAAAGGAAGAACAAGAAGAAATTAATATTCAAGGAAACAAGAGAAAAAAGAACTGAAAACAAAAAGAAGTAGTAGAAGAAATGAAAATCAGAAGAAAGAACAAGAACAATAAGAAAAAGAAAAAAATTAAAAGGTGAAAAAAATAAATTTAAAAAGAAGAAGAAAAGAGCTAAAACAAGAAGATTGAAAGAAGTAAAACAGATTTAATATTAAGAGGAGAAAAAACTGAAAAATTAAAAGCAAAAAAAGAACTGAATTTAGAAAAATATGATTAAAAGAACCAAAACAAATATCAAGCAAAAAGATCAAAAGAAACAAAACAAAAACCAAGAAGAAGAAGAATAAGAATAAAAGAGCTAAAATAAAGGTAAAAAGAAGAAGAAGAACTAAACATCAAACAAAAAAAAAATAAGAAGGTTAAAAAAACTAAAACAAAGAATCTTAGAAGAAAAAGAAGAACAACAAAAGGTTAAAACAAAAGATGAAAATTATAATGATAAAAAAAATAATAACAACAAATTTTAAAAATCAAGAAGAAGAACATGCAGACCAAAAGAACAAAAACACAAACTTAAACATAAAAACCTTGAACTAGACCATAAAATTTAACTACTAAAGAAATATTAAGTAAAACATACAACGAAGTACTCAAGAAGAAGAAGAAGAAGAAGAAGAAGAAGAAGAAGAAGGTTAGAGTAACTAAAACATGAAAATGGAAGAAGAAACCAATAGAAAAAGAAGAATAAACTAGAATATTAAAATGAAAAATAAATGAAGAACAATAACAAACCCAAACAATAGAATGAGAAGTCAGAACAAAAACAAATAGAAGAAGAAGAAGAAGAAAAAGAATAAACTTTCAAAAAGAAAACAAATAGAACAAAAATAAGAACAAAAAGAAATAAAAGAAAATAAGAACTACAACAAAAATTAAGATGAAGAATAACAAGAACCAAGACATCAAAAAATAAAAAGCTTAAAAAAACAAAACAACGATTAATAAAAGGAAGAATAAAAAGAAATGAAAACTAAAACAAACAAGAAAAAAAAGAACTGAAAACTAAAAGAAGTAGGAGAAGAAATGGAAATCAGAAGAAAGAACAAGAACAATAAGAAAAAGAAAAAAAAATTAAAAGATGAAAAAAACAAAATTTAAAAAATAAGAAGAAAAGAAAACTAAAAGAAGAAAAACAAGGAGATTAAAAGAAGTGAAACAAATTTAATATTAAGAGGAGAAAAAGAACTGAAAAATTAAAAGCAAAAAAAGAACTGAATTTAGAAAAATATGATTAAAAGAACTAAAACAAATATTAAGAAAAAAGATCAGAAGAAACAAAACTAAAACCAAGTAGAAGAAGAAGAATAATAAAAGAGCTAAAATAAAGATAAAAAGAAGAAAAAGAACTAAACATCAGACCAAAAAAAACAAGAAGATTGAAAAAACTAAAGAAAAGAATCATAGAAGAAAAAGAAGAACAACAAAAGGTAAAAATAAGAGATGAAAATTATAATGATAAAAATATAATAATAACAAATTTAAAAAATCAAGAAGAAGGACATGCAGACTGAAAGAACAAGAATACAAACTTAAACATAAAAAGCTTGAACTAAAACATAAAATTTAACAACTAAGGAAATATTAAGTAAAACATACAATGAAGAACTGAAGAAGAAGAAGAAGAAGAAGAAGAAGAAGAAGAAGAAGAAGGTTAGAGGAACTAAAATAAGAAAATGGAAGAAGAAACAAATAAAAAAAGAAGAATAAACTAAAACATTAAAATGAAAAATAAATGAAGAACGATAACAAACCGAAACAATAGAATGAGAAGTCAGAACAAAAAGAAGTAGAAGAAGAAGAAGAAGAAACAGAATAAATTTTCAAAAGGAAATCAAATAGAATAGAAATAAGAAAATAAGAACTAGAACAAAAATTAAGATGAGGAATAACAAGAACCAAAACATAAAAGACCAAAAAGCTCAAAAAAACAAAACAATGATTAAGAAAAGGAAGAATAAAAAGAAATGAAAACTAAAGGAAACAAGAGAAAAAAGAACTAAAAATAAAAAAAAGTAGTAGAAGAAATGAAAATCAGAACAAAGAACAAGAACAATAAGAAAAAGAGATAAATTAAAAGATGAAAAAAACTAAATTTAAAAAAGAAGAAGAAAAGAAAACTAAAAGAAGAAAAACATGATGATTGAAAGAAATAAAATAGATTTAATATTAAGAGGAGAAAAAGAACTAAAAAATTAAAAGCGAAAAAAGAACTGAATTTAGAAAAAGATGATTAAAAGAACTAAAACAAATATTAAGAAGAAAGATCAAAGGAAACAAAACTAAAACCAAGAAGAAGAAGAAGAAGAATAAAAGAGCTAAAATAAAGATAAAAATAAGAAGAACTAAACATCAAACAAAAAAAATAGAAGATTGAAAAAACTAAAACAAAGAATCTTAGAAGAAAAAGAGGAACAACAAAAGGTTAAAACAAGGGATGAAAATGATAATGATAAAAATATAATAATAACAAATTAAAAAAATATATAAGAAGAATATGCAGACCGAAAGAACAAAAACACAAACCTAAACATAAAAACCTTGAACTAGTGTAACACCCCTGTCGTGTCCGATTGAGTCACAACACAAGTGGACAACGTACATGTAAAAGGTTTACAGAATACATAGAATTAAAATTTATTTCATCGATATGAACATAGTTCAGATAACATAACAAAAGTGGTATAACTAGAAATACTCAAGTCCTCAAAAGTATTCCCATACATGAAAATGAAATAACATGTAAATAAAGCAGCTCCATGTGTGGTCGCGCATGTACTCTCTGGTACTGTTGTCACCTGTGCCTAGCTGCTACTCTCCTGTGAATGGGAACAATCAAAGAGTGAGCCAAGGATGCTCAGTAGGGAGTTACCTCCTCCAAACAGTAGGAGATATCAATATTTAGGAGTCAACAATAAAATTAACACAGTAGCATCAAAAATAATACAACAACAATGATGATTAGATAAACCAACATCCACAATAAGGAATGAATCAACAAAGATATCACATTTACGATAGCCAATGGTTAGGGACAGTAACTATGGACTCCCCTACAGATATTACGGAGATGGTCGCACCCCCCACCAAGCAGAGTTGAACCAATCTACATGTAAATTAGTATATGGGTGTGGCTGGACCCCCTACCAAGCAGAGTCATACCACGCTACACTCCCAACTGCTGATGGAGTGGTGATCCCGTCTAGTCACACAATGGATCACGTCCCCTACAACTCAGGAGATCGACTACTATCACGTCTGACAGTCTTGGTAATCTTGTATCGAAGTAGGGGAATCGCCGACTGGTACCAGTCAAATAGAGTCCCACTGCATACGTCCCTCAAAATACCAAAAGCTCAGCTACAATAAAATACCGAGTCAAGATTACCAAGCGATAGAAAGAAGTCGACTCAATCACAAATCAGATTATTCAACTAGAAGACATCGTCAGAAGAAAGATTGAGACCACCAATAGAATCAACATGGAAAACCAAGTCCAACTCCTAGACCCTCAAAATTGGATCTCAAATGAGAAGGTTATGACTGTTCAAATGTATATATGCAATTTAGCCCCTATAACACTCCAAATTACAACTCTGTCATCAAGATAAATAATTTTCATCAATTCTACATTATGAACCTCAAAATTTTTAGATTATTATCAACAGCCATTGATCCAACAATTTATCACCCAAGTCCTTAATAATTCCACATTTAATCCTTACAATATATTCTTCACAAAAGTCCCCAATACAATTTGATTCACATATTAGTCCTTCAAGTTTCTAGGTCATAACCAATCCAGTTGATTTCCAAATAAATCATAATTTGATTCCATCTTACAAATTCATCCTTAATGAGATTTAAGTATCCCAATCAAATTTCAACACAATCATAAATCAATTATCCCAAACCCAAATAAATTTATCAATCAATTTAATCAATTTAACTCAATTCCTCCAATCTAATCTTCAATCAATTTCAATTCCAATTCGTAATAATCAGACTCATTTCAATGAACCAAATCATGAATTTAGGTTACTTAGCTTGATCTAAACCATTCACCTTATCATTAGTTCGATTAACCCCAAGCCTGACTCAAACCAATTCCAAAACCAAAATCTAAACCAAAACCGATTCTGAACCAAACCTAAACCAAAACTAACTTTGAACTAAACCAAAACCAAAACCAACTTTAAACTAAACCAAAACCAAAACCAACTTTAAATTAAACCAATCTCCCTCTTCCCCTCTAACCCTAAACCTAAATCTGCTGCCGCCGTCGCCGCCAAGCCGCCACGCCACCACGTCGCCAGGCCGCCACCTTCCATCGTCGTCAGATCCGCGCTGCCCCACGCGTGGCGGAACTCTGGCCCACGTAGTCATGCGCACGCCACCGGCCGCTCTCGACGCCGTACCACACGCTAAAATTGCACCGGCGCCGGGTCCCGTGCTGTCATTGGGTCTCATGCTGCCTGCGCACGATAGCTTGCACACAGCGGCACCGCACGCTACAGCACCGCATGCCGCCGCATCACACGCTGCCGGCATCAACCGCCTTCCTCCGGTCGCCCTGCTTTCCGTCGGTGAGCGGCTCTCACTGCTCTATGGAGAGGGAGATGGAGTTTTTGCAGAATTATCTAATTTCTATACATTTTGCTTAAAGCTAGGTTATCATCATCTTCCTAGATATCATGAGGGTCACTAAGTTTACTAATTATTCAACATGAACTTGTCTCAGGAATAGAGGCAAAGAGAGAACGGATGAAAATAACTCAACCTACTTCGAATCTCGATGACGATCGTCCTGAATCTTCTTGCCACTCTGTAAGCCTTCCCAATGATCGTTCCTTGACTCTCTCTACCTTCAAACTAGCTCTCAATCCGTGAAGGTTTAGTAGGTAGTTGCTGCCTATAAATAGAGGCGGTTATTGGGTTGTGGGTTGTGGGCCCGAGTAATGGGGCGTTACGGAGTAGCGGGTGGTTACAACTAGACCATAAAATTTAACTACTAAAGAAATATTAAGTAAAGCATACAACGAAGAACTCAAGAAGAAGGTTAGAGGAAGTAAAACAAGAAAATGGAAGACGAAACAAATAGAAAAAGAAGAATAAACTAAAACATTAAACTAAAAAATAAATGAAGAACAATAACAAACAGAAACAATAGAATGAGAAGTCGGAACAAAAACAAGTAGAAGAAGAAGAAGAAGAAGAAAAAGAATAAACTTTCAAAAAGAAAACAAATAAAAGAAAAATAAAAATTAAAAGAAATAAAAGAAAATAAGAACTACAACAAAAATTAAGATGAAGAATAACCAGAACCAAAACATAAAAGAGCAAAAAGCTTAAAAAAACAAAACAATGATTAATAAAAGGAAGAATAAGAAGAAATGAAAACTAAAGGAAACAAGAAAAAAAAGAACTGAAAAGTAAAAGAAGTAGGAGAAGAATGAAAATCAGAAGAAAGAACAAGAACAATACGAAGAAGAAAAAAAATTAAAAGATGAAACAAACTAAATTTAAAAAAGTAGAAGAAAATAAAACTAAAAGAAGAAAAACAAGAAGACTAAAAGAAGTAAAACAAGAAGACTAAAAGAAGTAAAACAGATTTAATATTAAGTGGAGAAAAATAACTAAAAAATTAAAAGGGAAAAAAGAACTGCATTTAGAAAAAGATGATTAAAAGAACTAAAACAAATATTAAGAAAAAAGATCAAAAGAAACAAAACTGAAACCAATAAGAAGAAGAAGAAGAATAAAAGAGCTAACATAAAGATAAAAAGAAGAAGAACTAAACATTAAACAAAAAAAAACAAGAAGATTGAAAAAACTAAAACAAAGAATCTCAGAAGAAAAAGAAGAACAACAAAAGGTTAAAACAAGAGATGAAAATTTTAACGATAAAAATATAATAATAACAAATTTGAAAAATCAAGAAGAAGAACATGCAGACCAAAAGAACAAAAACACAAACTAAAATATAAAAACATTGAACTAGACCATAAAATTTAACTACTGAAAAAATATTAAGTAAAACATACAACGAAGAACTCAAGAAGAAGAAGAAGAAGAAGAAGAAGAAGAAGAAGAAGAAGAAGGTGAGAGGAACTAAAACAAGAAAATGGAAGAAGAAACAAATACAAAAAGAATAATAAACTAAAACATGAAAATGAAAAGTAAATGAAGAACAATAACAAACCGAAACAAGAGAACGAGAAGTCAGCACAAAAAGAAGTAGAAGAAGAAGAAGAAGACGAAAAAGAATAAACTTTCAAAAAGAAAACAAATAGAAAAAAAATAAGAACAAACAGAAATAAAAGAAAATAAGAACTACAACAAAAATTAAGATGAAGAATAAAAAGGACCAAGACATAAAACAACTAAACCCTCCCCCCCCCCCTCAAAAAAAATAATGATTAAGAAAAGGAGGAAGAATAAAAAAAAATTAAAACTAAAGTAAACAAAAAAAAAAGAACTGAAAACTAGAAGAAGTTGGAGAAGAAATGAAAATTAGAAGAAAGAGCAAGAACAATAAGAAGAAGAAAAAAAATTAAAAGATGAAAAAAGCTAAATTTTAAAAATAAGAAGAAAAGAAAACTAAAAGAAGAAAAACAAGAAGATTAAAAGAAGTGAAACAAATTTACTATTAAGAGGAGAAAAAGAACTAAAAAATTAAAAGTGAAAAAAGAACTGAATTTACAAAAATATGATCAAAAGGACAAAATCAAATATTAAGAAAAAAGATCAAAAGAAACAAAATAAAAACCAAGAAAAAGAAGAAGAAGTATAAAAGAGCTAAAATAAAGATAAAAAGAAGAAGAAGAACTAAACATCAAACAAAAAGAAACAAGAAGATTCAAAAAACTAAAACGAAGAATCATAAAAGAAAAAGAAGAACAACAAAAGGTTAAAACAACAAATGAAAATTATAATGAAAAAAATATAATAATAACAAATTTAAAAAATAAAGAAGAAGAACATGCAGATCGAAAGAACAAAAACACATACTTAAACATAAAAACCATGAACTAAACCATAAAATTTAACTACTAAAGAAATATTAAGTAAAACATACAACGAAGAACTCAAGAAGAAGAGGAAGAAGAAGAAGATGCAGGTTAGAGGAACTAAAACAAGAAAATGGAAGAAGAGACAAATAAAAAAAGAAGAATAAACTAAACCATTAAAATGAAAAATAAAGGAAGAACAATAACAAAACGAAACAATAGAACGAGAAGTCAGAACAAAAAGAAGAAGAACAAGAACAAGAAGAAAAAGAATAATCATTCAAAAAGATAACAAATAGAAGAAAAATAAGAATAAAAAGAAATAAAAGAAAATAAGAACTACAACAAAAATTAAGATGAGGAATAACAAGAACCAAGACATAAAAGAACAAAAAGCTGAAAAAAAACAAAACAATGATTAAGAAAAGGAAGAATAAGAAGAAATGAAAACTAAAGGAAACAAGAGAAAAAAGAACTAAAAACTAAAAGAAGTAGGAGAAGAAATGAAAATCAGAAGAAAGAAGAAGAACAACAAGAAAAAGGAAAAAATTAAAATATGATAAAAAGCTAAATTTAAGAAAGTAGAAGAAGAGAAAACTAAACGAAGAAAAACAAGAAGATTAGAAGAAGTTAAAAAAATTAATATTAAGAGGAGAAGAAGAACTAAAAAATTAAAAGCAAAAAAAGACCTAAATTTAGAAAAAGATGACTAAAACAACTAAAACATATATTAAGAAAAAAGATCCAAAGAAACAAAACTGAAACCAAGAATAAGAAGAAGAAGAATAAAAGAGCTAAAATAAAGACAAAAAGAAGAAGAAGAACTAAACATAAAAAAAAAAAGAAGATTAAAAAAACTAAAACAAAGAATCTTAGAAGAAAAGAAGAACAACAAATGGTTAAAACAAGAGATGAAAATTGTAATTATAAAAATATAATAATAACAAATTTAAAAAATTAAGAAGAAGAACATGCAGACCGAAGGAACAAGAACACAAACTTAAACATAAAAATCTCGAACTAAACCATAAAATTGAACTACTAAAGAAATATTAAGTAAAACATACAACGAAGAACTCAAGAAGAAGAAGAAGAAGAAGGTTAGAGGAACTAAAACAAGAAAATGGAACAAGAAACAAAAAAAAAAGAAGAATAAACTAAAACATCAAAATGAAAAATAAATGAAAAACAATAACAAACGGAAACTATAGAAGGAGAAGTCAGAACAAAAAGTAGAAGAAGAAGGCGAAGAAGAAGAAAAAGAATAAACTTTCGAAAAGAAAACAAATAGAAGGAAAATAAGAACAAAAAGAAATAAAAGAAAATAAGAACTACAACAAAAATTAAGATGAAGAATAAGAAGAACCAAAACATAAAAGAACAAAAAGATTAAAAAAACAAAATAATGATTAAGAAAAGGAAGAATAAGAAGAAATGAAAACTAAAGGAAACAAGAAAAAAAAGAACTGAAAACTAAAAGAAGTAGGAGAAGAAAAAACAAGAACAATAAGAAAAAGAAAAAAAATTAAAAGATGGAAAAAACAAAATTTTAAAAAGAAGAAGAAAAGAAAACAAAAAGAAGAAAACAAAGAAGATTAAAAGAAGTAAAACAAATTTAATAATAAGAGGAGAAGAAGAACTAAAAAATAAAAAGAGAAAAAGAACAAAATTTAGAAAAAGTTGATTAAAAGAACTAAAACAAATATTAAGAAAAAAGATCAAAAGAAGCAAAACAAAAACCAGGAAGAAGATGAAGAAGAAGAATAAAAGAGCTAAAATAAAGATAAAAAAAGGAAGAAGAACTAAACATCAAACAAAAAAAAAACAAGAAAATTTAAAAAACAAAAACAAAGAATCTTAGAAGAAAAAGAATAACAACAAAAGCTAAAAACAAAAGATGAAAATTATAATGATAAAAATATAATAATAACAAATTAAAAAATTCAAGAATAAGAACATGCAAACGAAAAGAACAGGAACACAAACTTAAATTTAAGAAGCTTGAACTAAACCATAAAATTTAACTACTAAAGAAATATTAAGTAAAACATACAACAAAGAACTCAAAAAGACGAAGAAGAGGAAGAAGAAAAAGAAGAAGAAGAAGAAGGTTAGGGGAACTAAAACCAAAAAATGGAAGAAGAAACAAATAAAAATAGAAGAATAAACTAAAACATTAAAATGAAAAATACAATAAGAACAATAACAAACCGAAACAATAGAACGAGAAGTCAGAACAAAAAGAAGAAGAAGAAGAGGAAGAAGAAGAATAAGAAGAAGAGGAAGAAGAAAAAGAATAAACTTTCGAAAAGAAAACAAATTGAAGAAAATAAAGAACAAAACAAAATAAAAGAAAATAAGAACAAAACGAAATCAAAGAAAATAAGAACTACAAAACAATTACAATGAAGAATAACAAGAACCAAAACATAAAAGAACAAAAAGCTTTAAAAAATAATGATTAAGAAAAGGAAAAATAAGAAGAAATGAAAACTAAAGGAAAAAAGGAAAAAAGGAACTGAAAACTAAAACAAGTAGCAGAAGAAATTAAAATCAGAAGAAAGTACAAGAATAACAAGAAAAAGAAAAAAATTGAAAAGATTAAAACAAACTAAATTTAAAAAAGAAGAAGAAAAGAAAACTAAAACAAGAAAAACAAGAAGATTAAAAGAAGTAAAACAAATTTAATATTAAGAGGAGAAAAAGAACTGAAAAATTTAAAGTGAAAAAAGAACTGAATTTAGCAAAAGCTGATTAAAAGAACTAAAACAAATATTAAGAAAAAAGATCAAAAAAAGAAAAGAGAAACGAAGAAGAAGAAAAAGAAGAATAAAAGAGCTAAAATAAAGATAAAAAGAAGAAGTAGAACTAAACGTTAAACAAAAAAAAAACAAAAAGACTAGAAAAACTAAAACAAAGAATCTTAGAAGAGAAAGAAGAACAACAAAAGGTTAAAACAAGAGATGAAAATTATAATGATAAAAATATAATAATAACAAATTTCAAAAATCAAGAAGAAGAACATGCAGACCGAAAGAACAAGAGCACAAACTTAAACATAAAAATATTGAACTAAACCATAAACTTTAACTACTAAAGAAATATTAAGTAAAACATAGAATGAAAAAGTCAAGAGGAAGAAGAAGAAGAAGAAGAAGAAGAAGCAGGTCAGTGGAACTAAAGCAAGAAAATTGAAGAAGAAACAAATAAAAAAAAGAAGAATAAACTAAAACATTAAAATGAAAAATAAAAGAAGAACAATACCAAATTGAAACAAATGAACGAGAAGTCAGAACAAAAAGAAGTAGAAGAAGAAGAAGAAAAAGAAAAAGAATAAACTTTCAAAAAGAAAACAAATAGAAGAAAAATAAGAACAAAAATAAATAAAAGAAGATAAGAACTACAACAAAAATTAAGATGAAGAATAACAAGAACCAAAGCATAAAAGAACAAAAAACTTAAAAAAAACAAAGCAATGATTAAGAAAAGGAAGAAAAAGAAGAAATGAAAACTAAAGGAAACAAGAAAAAAAAGAACTGAAAGCTAAAAGAAGTAGTAGAAGAAATGAAAATCAGAAGAAAGTACTAGAATGATAAGGAAAAGAAAAAAATTAAAAGATCAAAAAAAATAAATTTAAAAAAGAAGAAGAAAAGAAAACTAAAAGAAGAAAAACAAGAAGATTAAAAGAAGTAAAACAAATTTAATATTAAGAGGAAAAAAAGGACTGAAAAATTAAAAGCGAAAAAAGAACTGAATGTAGAAAAAGATGATTAAAAGAACTAAAATAAATATTAATAAAAAAGATCAAAAGAAACCAAACAAAATCCAAGAAGACGAAGAAGAAGAATAAAAGGGCTAAAATAAAGATAAAAAGAAGAAGAAGAACTAAACATCAAACAAAAAAAATAGAAGATTAAAAATACTGAAACGAAGAATCTTAGAAGAAAAAGAAGAACAACAAATGGTTAAAGCAAGAGATGAAAATTATAATGATAAAAATATAATAATAACAAATTTAAAATATCAAGAAGAAGAACATGTGGATCAAAAGAACAAGAGCACAAACCTAAACATAAAAAGCATGAACTAAAACATAAAATTTAACTACAAAAAAAATATTAAGTAAAACATACAAAGAAGAACTCAAGAGGAAGAAGAAGAACAACAAGAAGAAGTAGGTCAGAGGACTAAAACAAGAAAATGGAAGAAGAAACAAATAAAAAAGAAGAATAAACTAAAACAATAAAATGAAAAATAAATGAAGAACAATAACAAACCGAAACAATAGAATGAGAAGTCAGAACAAAAAGAAGAAGAAGAAGAAGAAGAAGAAGAAGAAGAAGAAGAAGAATAAACTTTCAAAAAAAAAAACAAATAGAAGAAAAATAAGAACAAAAAGAAATAAAAAAATAAGAACTAGAAAAAAAATTAAGATGAAGAATAACAAGAACCAAAACATAAAAGAACAAGAACACAAACCTAAACATAAGAAGCTTGAACAAAACCATAAAATTGAACTACTAAAGAATTATTAAGAAAAACATACAATGAAGAACCCAAGAAGAAGAAGAAGAAGAAGAAGAAGAAGAAGAAGAAGAAGAAGAAGAAGAAGATGATGAAGAAGAAGAAGAAAAGAACTAAAACAAGAAAATGGAAGAACGAACAAATAAAAAAAGAAAAATAAACTAAAACATTAAAATGAAAAATAAACGAAGGATAATAACAAACCAAAACAATAGAATGAGAAGCTAGAACAAAAAGAAGAAGAAGAAGCGGAAGAAGAAGAAAAAGAAGAAAAAGAAGAAGAAGAAGAAGAAGAAGAAGAAGAAGAAGAAGAAGAAGAAAAAGAAAAAGAAGAAAAAGAATAAACTTTCAAAAAGAAAACAAATAGAAGAAAAATAAGAGCAAAATGAAATAAAAGAAAATAAGAACTACAAAAAAATTAAGATGAAGAATAACAAGAACCAAAATAAACGAACAAAAGCTTAAAAAAACAAAACAGTGATTAAGAAAAGGAAGAATAAGAAGAAATGAAAACTAAAGGAAATAAGAAAAAAAAAGAACCATAAACTAAAATAAGTAGGAGAAGAAATGAAAATCAGAAGAAAGAACAAAAACAATACGAGGAAGAAAAAAAATTAAAAAATGAAAAAAAACTAAATTTAGAAAAGTAGAAGAAAAGAAAACTAAAAGAAGAAAAACAAGAAGATTAAAAGAAGTAAAATAAATTTACAATTAAGGGGAGAAAAAGAACAAAAAAATTAAAAGGGAAAAAAGAACTGAATTTAGAAAAAGATGATTAAAACAACTAACAAAAATATTAATAAAAAAGATCAAAAGAAACAAAACTGAAACCAAGAAGAAGAAGAATAATAATAAAAGGGCTAAAATAAAGGTATAAAGGAGAAGAAGAACTAAACATCAAACAAAAAAAAAAACAAGAAGATTAAAGAAACTAAAACAAGGAATCTTAGAAGAAAAGAAGAACAACAAAAGGTTAAAACAAGAGATGAAAATTATAATGATAAAAATATAATAACAACAAATTCAAAAAATCAAGAAGAGGAACATGTACACCAAAAGAACAAGAACACAAACTTAAACATAAAAAGCTTGAACTAAACCATAAAATTTAACTACTAAAGAAATATTACGTAAAACATATAACGAAGAGCTCAAGAAGAAGAAGAAGTTTAGATGAACTAAAACAAGAAAATGGAAGAAGAAACAAATAAAAAAAGAAGAATAAACTAAAACATTAAAATGAAAAATAAATGAAGAACAATAACAAACCAAAACCATAGAAGGAGAAGTCAGAACAAAAAGAAGAAGAACAAGAACAAGAACAAGAAGAAAAAGAATAAAATTTCAAAAAGAAAACAAATAGAAAAAAAAAGAATAAAAAGAAATAAAAGAAAATAAGAACTACAACAAAACTGAAGACGAAGAATAACATGAACCAAAACATAAAAGAACAAAAAATTGAGAAAAACAAAACAATGATTAAGAAAAGGAAGAATAAGAAGAAATGCAAACTAAAGGAAACAAGAAAAAAAAGAATTGAAAACTAAAAGAAGTAGGAGACGAAATGAAAATCAGAAGAAAGTACAAGAACAATAAGAAAAAGAAAAAAATTAAAAGATCAAAAAAACTAAATTTAAAAAAGAAGAAGAAAAGAAAACTAAAGAAGAAAAATAAGAAGATTAAAAGCAGTAAAAAATTTAATATTAAGAGGAGAAAAAGACTTGAAAAATTAAAAGCGAAGAAAGAACTGAATTAAGAAAAAGATGATTAAAAGAACTAAAACAAATATTAAGAAAAAAGATAAAAAGAAACAATACTAAAACCAAGAAGAAGAAGAACTAAACATCAAACAAAAAAAAACAAGAAGATAAAAGAAACTAAAACAAAGAATCTTAGAAGAAAATGAAGAACAACAAAAGGTTAAAACAAGAGATGGAAATTATAATGATAAAAATATAATAATAACAAATTTAAAAAATCAAGAAGAAGAACATGCAGACCAAAAGAACAAGAACATAAATTTAAACATAAAAAGCTTGAACTAAACCATAAAATTGAACTGCTAAAGAAATATTAAGTAAAACATACAACGAAGAACTCAAGAAAATGAAGAAGAAGAAGAAGAAGGAGAAGAAGAAGAAGGTTAGAGGAACTAAAACAAGAAAATGGAAGAAGAAACAAATGAAAAAGAAAGAATAAACTAAAACATTAAAATGAAAAATAAATGAAGAACAATAACAAACCGAAACAATAGAACGAGAAGTCAGAACAAAAAGAAGAAGAAGCAGAAGAAGAAGAAGAAGAAGAAAAAGAAGAATAAACTTTCAAAAAGAAAACAAACAAAAGAAAATTAAGAACAAAAAAGAAATAAAAGAAAATAAGAACTAGAACAAAAATTAAGATGAAGAATAACAAGAACCAAAACATAAAAGAACAAAAAGCTTAAAAAAAACAAAACAATGATTAAGAAAGGGAAGAATTAGAAGAAATGAAAACTAAAGGAAACAAGAAAAAAAAGAACTAAAAAGTAAAAGAAGTAGGAAAAGAAACAAAAATCAGAAGAAAGAATAAGAACAATAAGAAAAAGAAAAAAATTAAAAGATGAAAAAAACTAAATTTAAAACAGAAGAAGAAAACAAAACCAAAACAAGAAAAATAAGAATATTAGATGAAGTAAAACAAATTTAATATTAAGAGGAGAAAAATAACTGAAAAATTAAAAGCCAAAAAAGAACTGAATTTAGAAAAATATGATAAAAACAACTAAAACAAATATTAAGAAAAAAGATCAAAAGAAACAATACAAAAACCAAGAAGGAGAAGAAGAAGAAGAATAAAAGAGCTAAAATAAAGATAAAAAGAAGAAGAAGAACTAAACATCAAAAAAATAAAAGAAGATATAAAAAAATAAAACAAAGAATCTTAGAAGAAAAAGAAGAATAACAAAATGTTAAAACAATAGATCAAAATTATAATGATAAAAATATAATAATAACAACTTTAAAAAATCAAGGAGAACGACATGCATACCGAAAGAACAAGAACACAAACTTAAACCTAAGAAGCTTGAACTAAACCATAAAAGTTAACTACTAAAGAAATATTAAGTAAAACATACAACGAAGAACTCAAGAAGAAGAAGTAGAAGGTTATAGGAAGTAAAACAAGAAAATGAAAGAAGAAACAGATACAAAAAGAAGAATAAATTGAAACATTAAAATGAAAAATAAATAAAGAGCAATAACAAACCGAATCAATAGAACAAGAAATCAGAAAAAAAAGAAGAAGAAGAAGACGAAGAAGAAAATGAATAAACTTTCAAAAAGAAAACAAATAGAAGAAAAATAAGAACAAAATGAAATAAATGAAAATAAGAACTACAACAAAAATTAAGATAAAGAATAACAAGAACCAAAACATAAAAGAACAAAAAGCTTAAAAAAACAAAACAATGATTAAGAAACATAGTAATAAGAGGAAATGAAAAGTATAGGAAATAAGAAAAAAAAGAACTAAAAACTAAAAGAAGTTGGAGAAGAAATGAAAATCAGAAAAAAGAACAAGAACAATAAGAAAAAGGAAAAAAATTAAAAGATTAAAAGAAATCAAATTTGAAAAAGAAGAAGAAAAGAAAACCAAAAGAAGAAAAACAAGAAGATTGAAAGAAGTAAAACAAATTTAATATTTAGAGGAGAAGAAGAACTGAAAAATTAAAAGCGAAAAAAGCACTGAATTTAGGAAAAGATGATTAAAAGAACTAAAATAAATATTAAAAAAAATCATCAAAAGAAAACCAAGAAGAAGAAGAAGAAGAAAAAGAATAAAAGAGCTAAACTATAGATAAAAAGAGGAAGAAGAACTAAAAATCAAACAAAAAAAACAAGAAGATTAAAAAAACTAAAAAAAAGAATCTTAGAAGAAAAAGATGAACAACAAAAGGTAAAAACAAGAGATGAAAATTATAATGATAAAAAAATAATAATAACAAATTTAAAAAATCAAGAAAAAGAACATGCAGACCGAAAAATAGGAACACAAACTTAAACATAAGAAGCTTGAACTAAACCATAAAATTTAACTACTAAAGAAATATTAAGTAAAACATACAACGAAGAAATCAAGAAGAAGAAGAAGAAGAAGAAGAAGAAGAAGAAGAAGAAGAAGAAGAAGAAGAAGAAGGTTAGAGGAACTAAAATAAGAAAATGGAACAAAAAACAAATAAAAAAAGAAGAATGAACTAAAACGTTAAAATGAAAAATAAATGAAGAATAATAACAAACCCAAACAATAGAACGAGAAGTCATAACAAAAAGAAGAAGAAGAAGAAAAAGAATAAACTTTCAAAAAGAAAACAAAGAGAAGGAAAATAAGAACAAAACAAAATAAACGAAAATAAGAACTACAACAAAAATTAAGATGAAGAATAACAAGAGCCAAAACATAAAAGAAGAAAAAGCTTTAAAAAAATAAAACAATGATTAAGAAAAGGAAGAATAAGAAGAAATCAAAACTAAATGAAACAGGAAAAAAGGACTTGAAAACTAAAAGAAGTAGCAGAAGAAATGAAAATCAGAAGAAAGTACAAGAATAATAAGAAAAAGAAAAAATTTGAAAGATTAAAAAAATAAATTTTAAAAAGAAGAAGAAAAAACTAAAATAAGAAAAACATGAAGATTAAAAGAAGTAAAACAAATTTAGTATTAAGAGGAGAAAAAGAAATGAAAAATTAAAAGCGAAAAAAGAATTGAATTTAGGAAAAGATGATTAAAAGAACTAAAACAAATATTAAGAAAAATCATCAAAAGAAACAAAACAAAAACTAAGAAGAAGAAGAAGAGAAAGAATAAAAGAGCTAAAATAAAGATGAAAAGAAGAAGAAGAACTAAACATCAAACAAAAAAAAAAAAGAAGATTAAAAAAACTGAAACAAAGAATCTTAGAAGAAAAAGAAGAACAACAAAAGGTAAAAAGAAGAGATGAAAATTATAATGATAAAAATATAATAATGACAAATTTAGAAAATCAAGAAGAAGAACATGCATATCGAAAGAACAAGAACACAAATTTAAATATAAGAAGCTTGAACTAAACCATAAAATTTAACTACTAAAGAAATATTAAGTAAAACATACAACGAAGAACTCAAGAAGAAGAAGAAGAAGAAGGTTAGATGAACTAAAACAAGAAAATGGAAGAAGAAACAAATAAAAAAAGAAGAATAAACTAAAACATGAAAATGAAAATAAAATTAAAGACAATAACAAACCAAAACAATAGAATGAGAAGTCAGAACAAAAAGAAGAAGAAGAAGGGGAAGAAGAAGAAGAAAAAGAAGAAAAAGAATAAACTTTCAAAAAGAAAACAAATAGAAGAAAAATAATAACAAAACAAAAGAAAAGAAAATAAGAACTACAAACAAAATTAAGATGAAGAATAACAAGAACCAAAACATAAACGAACAAAAAGATTAAAAAAAACAAAACAGTGAATAAGAAAAGATAGAATAAGAAGAAATGAAAACTAAAGGAAACAAGAAAAAAAAGGAAGAATAAGAAGAAATGAAAACTAAAGGAAACAAGAAAAAAAAGAACTTAAAACTAAAAGAAGTAGGATAAGAAATGAAAATCAGAACAAAGAACAAGAACAATACAAGAAGAAAAAAATTAGAAGATGAAGAAAAACAAAATTTAAAAAAGTAGACGAAAAGAAAACTAAAAGGAGCAAAACCAGAACATGAAAAGAAATAAAATAAATTTAATATTAAGAGGAGAAAAAGAATTGAAAAATTAAAAGCGAAAAAGAACTAAATTTAGAAAAAGATGATTAAAAGAACTAAAACAAATATTAAGAAAAAAGATCAAAAGAAACAAAACTGAAACCAAGAAGAAGAATAAAAGAGCTAAAACAAAGATAAAAAGAAGAAGAAGAGCTAAACATCAAACAAAAACAAACAAGAAGATTAGAAAAACTAAAACAAAGAATCTTAGAAGAAAAGAAGAACAACAAAAGGTTAAAACAGCAGATGAAAATTATAATGATAAGAATATAATAATAACAAATTTTAAAAATCAAGAAGAAGAACAAGTAGACCGAAAGAACAAAAACACAAACTTAAACATAAAGAGCTTGAACTAAACCATAAAATTTAACTACTAAAAAAATATTAAGTAAAACATACAAGGAAGAACTCAAGAAGAAGAAGAAGAAGAAGAAGAAGAAGAAGAAGAAGAAGAAGAAGAAGAAGGTTAGAGGAACTAAAACAAGAAAATGGAAGAAGAAACAAATAAAAAAAAAAATAAACCGAAACATTAAAATGAAAAATAAATGAAGAACAATAACACAACGAAACCATAAAAGGAGAAGTCAGAACAAAAAGAAGAAGAAGAAGAAGAAGAATAAGAAAAAGAATAAACTTTCAAAAAGAAAACAAATAGAAGAAAAATAAGAACAAAAAGAAATAAAAGAAAATAAGAACTACAACAAAAATTAAGATGAAGAATAACAAGAACCAAAACATAAAAGAACAAAAAGCTTAAAAAAAACAAAATAATGATTAAGAAAATGAAATGAAAACTAAAGGAAATAGGAAAAAAAGGAACTGAAAACTAAAAGAAGTAGGAGAAGAAATGAAAATCAAAAGAAAGTACAAGAACGATAAGAAAAAAAATTTAAAGATGAAAAAAAACTAAATTTGAAAAGAAGAAGAAAAGTAAACTAAAACAAGAAGATTAAAAGAAGTAAAACAAATTTAATATTAAGAGGAGAAAAAGAACTGGAAAATTAAAAGCGAAAAAAGAACTGAATTTAGAAAATGATGATTAAAAGAACTAAAACAAATATTAAGAAAAAAAATCAAAAGAAACAAAACAAAAACCAAGAAGAAGAAGAACTAAACAACAAACAAAAAAAAAGGAATATTAAAAAAACTAAAACAAAGAATCTTAGAAGAAATTGAAAAACAACAACAGGTTAAAACAAGAGATGAAAATTATAATGATACAAATATAATAATAACAAATTTAAAAAATCAAGAAGAAGAATATGTAGACCGAAAGAACAGGAACACAAACTTAAACATAAGAAGCTTGAACTAAAGCATAAAATTTAACTACTAAAGAAATATTAAGTAAAACATACAAGGAAGAACTCAAGAAGAAGAAGAAGGTTAGAGGAACTAAAACAAGAAAATGGAAGAAGAAACAAATGAAAAAGGAAGAATAAACTAAAACATTAAAATGAAAAATAAATGAAGAACAATAACAAACCAATCGAATGGAACAAGAAGTCAAAACAAAAAGAAGAAGAAGAAGAAGAAGAAGAAGAAGAAGAAAAATAATAAAATTTCAAAAAGAAAACAAATAGAAGAGAAATAAGAATAAAAAGAAATAAAAGAAAATAAGAACGAATAACAAGAGCCAAAACATAAAAGAACAAAAAGCTTAAAACACATGACAATGATTAAGAAACAGAAGAATAAGAGGAAATGAAAGCTAAAGAAAACAAGAAAAAAAGAACTGAAAACTAAAAGAAGTAGGAGAAGAAATGAAAATCAGAAAAAAGAACAAGAACAGTAAGAAAAAGGAAAAAAAAATAAAAGATGAAAAAAACCAAATTTAAAAAGAAGACGAAAAAAAACTAAAACAAGAAAAACAAGAAGATTAAAAGAAGTAAAACAAATTTAATATTAAGAGGAGAAGAAGAACTGAGAAATTAAAAGCAGAAAAAGCACTGAATTTAGAAAAAGATGATTAAAAGAACTAAAACAAATATTAAGAAAAAAGATCAAAAGAAACAAAACAAAAACCAAGAATAATAATAATAATAATAATAATAATAATAAAAGAGCTAAAATTAAAATAAAAAGAAGAAGAGGAACTAAACATCAAATAAAAAAAACAAGAAGATTAAAAAAACTAAAACAAAGAACCTTAGAAATTTAACTACTAAAGAAATATTAAGTAAAACATTAAGAAAAAAGATCAAAAGAAACAAAACAAGATCCAATAATAATAATAATAATAATAATAATAATAAAAGAGCTAAAATAAGGATAAAAAGAAGAAAAATAACTAAACATCAAACAAAAAAAAACAAGAAGATTAGAAAAACTAAAACAAAGAATCTTAGAAGTAAAGGAAGAACAACAAAAGGTAAAAAAAAGAGATGAAAATTATAATGATAAAAATATAATAATAACAAATTTTAAAAATCAAGAAGAAGAATATGCAGACCGAAAGAACAGGAACACAAACTTAAACATAAGAAGCTTGAACTAAAGCATAAAATTTAACTACTAAAGAAATATTAAGTAAAACATACAACGAAGAACTCAAGAAGAAGAAGAAGAAGAAGAAGAAGAAGAAGAAGAAGGTTGGCTTATATTTTCCCGGAAACTAACTTTTAGGTATGATTTATTGCAATCAGTATTAACAACGTCAAAACATTAATATTGTAGTAATGTTAAATAGTTTTTCATCTTTCTGAGATAGGCTACTAGTAATTTGACCAAATTGCTCATTCTCATGGGTTGTGTTATACATATGCTTAAGAATCAAAACTTTTGTTTAGGTAACCCATTGGTAGGGTAAATAAAATTTGAATGGTGATGATCCATTAGAAAATCAGGGGCGATGACGTGGTGAAGATACTCAATGTCATCTAGCCATATAGGTGTGATGCTGAATGATAGGATGATTGAAAGTAGCCACTAAGTAAAGATGAAAAACCAAAATCATATTTTTGCATAGCTAATATGGGTATGCCAACTATGCCAATTCTTTTTCTCTTTGTTTCCTTCTTATCAAAGGACGATTTGATGGTACGCATAAATAACGGATAACTATTAGCATAACTCTTGATTTATAAATGAATGAAAATCAACTATACAAATTTTGGAGTTATTACTGATACAATAATAATTACTATTAAACTTTACTTGAATGTCATTAGTAATTACATTGATTGATTGATGTTGGTTGTGAGGGGCTTCAAATTTTGAGTAAATAATTGGTAATATCGGTTGAACTTAAAAAAAAGAAGTTCTATCAAGAAATTGAATCTTTTAAAAATTTATAAAAAAAATTTAAATGTATAATGATGTGCATTATTTTTACATATTAGAACCCAAATCTTGTTTTCCTATGTTGATGTCGATCAATTCAATTCTCTCAAAATATTGTGTATAATTTCTTTATTGGAAAATGAATATATTGGTGAGACAATTGAGAAAAGCTTATGCATCAAATTAATTTAATTTCAAAATAATGTGAAACAAATCAACTTGATACTGTAGTAATTAATTAGGTGATATGATTTTTCAGAAAATCATATTACCCATCTGTTTGAATTTTCTAAAAAACACTAGATCTCATACTTTCAAAATTTTTATTGACAAAATAATGTATTAATAAATTTTTGAATTCTTTAGCTAATAAAAAATATTGAAATCCAAAAGATAAATATTAAAATATTAATGCAATTGTGTTTATAATTTTACAGAAATTTTCTAAAAATTATCACTCAATTCAATTTTCCACATGTTCCATGATGTATGGTAGCCAAGGAAGCAAACCAAAAGAGAGTTACGATTCAACATATATGGTAGTAGTATGAAACTACCTAAAAAATTGCACCTATCATTGCCCAATATAATACTTTTGTTGTTTTGTTTGTTTGAAAAGTATAAGGTATTGAAATCTCTCATGATTATTTTGCTAAAATTTGTATGACTTTTAGAAAAATATTTGTTAATTTGCTAATAAATTTATCAGCTTTATACTTGAGAATATTGAAAAAAATAGACTAATTGTGAAAGTTTATAAGACTATTTTTGTAAAATGATTGCATTAGCATCTAACTCTAATGCAATTGTATGGTTATCTTTAGCACTTTTGATCTAATTTTTCCTTTACTAAAAGAATTATGCATTCACTTTAAAATATTGGGGTATATATTTCATGATATGTGTTCGAACTAATCCTCATTTTTTGAAGGTCATCAAATTTTGAGGTTCATAATGAATCTTAAATTTTGTGTCTTATCGTAGAATAAAAAATAAAACAAGCACATCTAAATCATATGATTCAAAAATATAAATTTTACCTTCCAACTTAGAACCATCAAACTCATTTATAGTTAGTCAATTTACAACATAGTGGATCAATAATGTTGAAATAATATTTTTTTTTAGTTTGATCATGCTCTAATGAGCTCAAAAGGACTCTTGCTTGTTGATATTTGGTTACCTTGATAATCAATCTTGACTTTTTCTAATTTAATCATAAACAAAAAAATTGATTATAAAATTGGTGGTAAGTTCTTAGTTATTTTATATGCTGAAATTCTATCCTTAAAAATAAAAACAAGTAAAATTCATTCAAACCTTTAGTCCATGGAAACAATAAAATAGAAAAATAAAGCTATCACACCCAAAATTTTTATTTGATACCAATATTTTATATTTTTCTTGCCGACTAACATTTAGGTATAATTTATTATAGTTAGTATCAACAACAACAATCCATTAATATTGTAGTAATATTAAACAATTTTTTAATCTTGCTGAGATGGACCACTAGTAATAATTTTTTTTATTCAAACCATTCATTGGGTAAACAAAAATTGAATGATGATGACTCACAAGAAAATCAGGGGCGATGGAGTGGCAAAGATACTCAATATCATTTGGCAATATAAGTGTGATGCTGAATGATAGGATGATTGAAAAACTAGCCACTAAAGAAAAATGAAACCAAAAATGTAGTTCACCATACGTAATTTGGGTATGCCCATCATGCCGATTCTTTTTCTCTTTATTTCCTTTTTATCGAAGGATGATTTGACAGTATGCATAAAAAATGGATAACTATTAGCATAACTCCCGATTTATAAATGAACTAAAATCAACAATGTAAATTTTGGAGTTTTATTGATGCAATAATGGTCGCTATTGAACTTCACTTGAATGTCATTATAATTACATTGATTAACCAATGTTGGTTGTAAGGGGCTTCAAATTTTGAGCAAATAGTTGGCAATATTGGTTGAACTACTTGAAAAAAGAAGTTCCTTCAGGAAATTAGTTCTTTTAAAAATGTATAAAAAAATTTTAAATGTATAATTATATGCATTATTTTAATATAGCACAACCTAAATCTTTCTTTCTTTTGTTGATGTTGACCAACTCCATTCTCACAAAATATTGAGTACAATTTCTTTATTGGGAAATGAATATAAGGGCAAAAAAAATCTAGCAAAGCTTTTGCATCAAATTACTTTACTTTTAAAATAATGTGAAATAAATCAACTAGATACTAAAAAAATTTATTAGGTGATATGTTTTTTCAGAAAATCATATTAACCAATTTTTTGAATTTTTTAAAAATACTAAATCTCATGCTTCCGAAAGCCTTGGTAAAATTTATGTTAAAAATTACCTACAATAGATTTAAAGTACATAAATATTTGATAATTCTTAGAAGTTCTTTTGTTTATTAGGGTTTTTAATTAAAGCAAATTATGTCTTATTTGCTTATGGGTTTCTTTTAATCTAAAGATTCAAATCACCATTAAACTAGGGAAATAAATATAATTTTCTGGACTATAACATGTTAGGTATTGTTAAAAAAGTATGAACTATTCCATTCATTGTTATATATGACAATACTAATATGCAAAGATACAAGTTGATGGGTTAGTTGAATCATCAATTGTATGAAATATTATGAATCATTAATGCCTTGTCTCTTAGTTTGTTAGTCATTTTGAAAAGCATTATTTAACAGAAGAAAATCAGAATGTTCATTAAAAATATTGATTGACAAAATAATGTATCAATAAATTTTTTGAATTGTTTGGTTAAACATTAAACATTGAAATCTACAAAATAAATATTTAAATACTAATGCAGTCAAATTTATAATTTTGAAGAAGTTTTTTTAAATTATGACTCAATTCAATTTTGCACATATTCTACATTGAGTGATAGCCAAGGAAGCACGCGAAAGGGAGTTATGATTAAACATAAATGGTAATAGTATAGGATTGCTTAGAAAATTACACCTATCGTTATCCATTGTAATACTTTTGTTGTGTTGTTTGTCTGGAAAATGTGTGGTATTATAAGCTCTTGCTATTATTTTGCTAGAATTTGTACAACTTTTAGAATAATATCTATCGATTCACAAATAAATTTCTAAGCATTATATTTGAGAACATTAGAGAAATAGACTAATTATGAAAGGTTATAAGACTATTTTTGTAAAATGGCCATAATACAAATTTTGGAGTTATTATAAGTCAATTCAAAATTTTTTAAAAATTTCAAAGAAATTTTTTGAAAATTATGACTCAATTCAATTTTGCACATATTCTACATTGAGCAATAGCCAAGGAAGCATGTCAAAAGAGAGTTATGATTAAACATAAATGGTAGTAGTATAAGACTGCTTAGAAAAATACACCTATTGTTATCCATTATAATACTTTTGTTGTGTTGTTTATTTGGAAAATGTGTGGAATCACAAGCTCTTTCTATTATTTTGCTGGAATTTATATGAATTTTAGAATAATATTTGTTGATTTACAAATAAATTTATAAGCTTTATTTTTTAGAACATTAAAAAATAGACTAACTGTGAAAGGTTATATGACTATTTTCATAAAATGGTCACAATACAAATTTTGGAGTTATTACAAAAGCAATAATAGTCGCTAGTGAATTTGATGTAGGACAAATACATCTTTTTTTATAGTAAAACTAAAGATTCATTTCAAATTGAATTCGAACTCCAATTAGGATCCATCAAGATTCGTATAGTTATAGTCTAAAGGCCCTATCTCTTAAGATATTCATCCAAATATAGCAAATAACTATCAGTTGGAAACTGAGAACGATTCATACATGTTTCTTATTTACTATTTTGGATAATTTGGATTTTTTTCTTGTTCATAATTAGGGTTTATTTGTCAGTCTGAGTCAATAACAGTCCTAGCCCAATAAGAAATAAGATTTAGATATTTTTATTTAAGATATGTTAAGTAGAACTCTTAATGGAACCTAAATCCTATTTTTAGTCTACATCAAGTAGGACTCTAAGTTTATTAGATTGCTATATATACAGCCCAAGATTGTAACAAAGAGAGGAGAAGTTTTTCTATCAATAATATTCTCTTATTTTGGGTTTGTTCCCTTTCTATCTTCCTTGTGGATTTAAGGATCTATCATGGTGAGAAGACAATGATCTTCTTCCTATCTCTTGTGCCCTCTCCCGCTGCATCAAGTGGATTTATCTGGTGAGAAGACGGTGAGCTTCTTCCTACCCCTCATGCCCCCTCTCCCGCTGCATCAAGTGGTACCAGAGCGACATTGTTCCTGAGCTCAACTTCATTGATTGTAGTTGGTGGTGACAACTCCATGGACAATGATCTAGGAGATTATCAAATTTGAGATTTGATTAAATAAAATTTTATTGCTTCTATCACTAGGAAGTATGAAGCTTTGAAACAGATTGAAACTAAGAACCAAGTTCATCAATTGATCGTTGAAGAGGCTCACGGTCTGATGTCTTGGAGATCAACAGACGAAGCTATTTTGGAAAATCAAAACCTTGGTGAGATGAATATTCCATATTTTCATGGCTATGAGAATTTATTTATTTGGATCGATAAAGTTGAGAAATTCTTTAAGTTTATGGAGATTCCTGAAGAGAAGAAGGTGAAAATTGTTGAATACAAGCTTGATGGTTATACTTCATCTTGGTGGGAGCAAATTCAAGTCTAAAGAACACATGAAGGCAAACCAAAAATCTGCTCATGACCAAAGATGCTTAAACTATTCAACATAAAGTTCTCAAAAGGGGATCAAAATCAGGTAAAATAGATCTCTCATCCAAAGGCTTCTAGAATTGAAATCAATGGAGACAACCATGAGATATTAATTCCAAATCTTAGTAACTTTCCTCTAGTATTGAATTATCAAGTCAAAGAAGATGTTGAGGATCGTGTGGAAGACAAACAAACTAGTGAAGAATTTATTGAGGGACCCAAAGATTCTTTCTTTGATGAGTTAGAAGATCATACAAAAGTAGCTTTCGATGTTATAGAAAATTTTCAAGAGACTATTTATGAGAATTCATATGAATCAGTTGACAATCTTGAAGGCTACAAGAAAGAGTTTTCTACTTGTGAAAATATTGACTGTGCTACTCAAGATTATTCTTTGAATTCATCAAAAGCCAACTCTCTTGAACAACTCAAGAAAATTTCTACAGGAGTTATCACTATACAAGATTCAAAATTTGCAATGGCATATTCAGATTATTATCGCAATTTTCAGCAAACTTGGGAAGAATACTTTCATTGCATGAAAACAAATCATAAGTTGGTGTGTACAAAAAATTTATTTCAAATAAGGTTGAAGGGAATCCTGCAAAAGTTCAAGTGGTTGTGCCAAAGGAAAATAGGAGATCAAAGTACTGAAGACATTACTCGAAGAAATCTTATTGGTTTACATCATCAAGTTCTATGTTGGAAAGTGTTTGAGGAGAGCATAAATGTAATAACAAAGAGTTCAAGTTTTGACTTGAGGAAAAGTCTTTTTACAAGTGGAGGGGTCTGATGTAGGACAAATACATCTTTTTTATAGTAAAATTAGATATTCATTCCAAGTTGAATTTGAACTCCAATTAGGATCCATCAAGATTCGTATAGCTATAGTCTGAACACCATATCTCTTAATATATTCATCGAAATACAGCAAATAACTATTTTTTGGAAAGCTGAGATCAATTCCTACAAGTTTATTATTTACTATTTTTGGACAGTTCAGATTTTTTTCTTATTCATAATTAGGGTTTATTTATCAATCCGAGTCAATAATAGTCCTAGCCCAATAAGGAATAGGATTTAGATATTTTTTTATTTAAGATATATTAAGTAGAACTCTTAGTGGAGCCTAAGTCCTATGTTTAGTTTACATCAAGAAGGACTCTAAGTTTATTAGATGGCTATATATACAGCCCAAGATTGTAACAAAGAGAGGAGAAGTTTTTCTATTAATAATATTCTCTTGTTTTGGGTTTGTTCCCTTTCCATCTTCCTTGTGGATTCAAGGATCTATCATTGTGAGAAGACGGTGATCTTCTTCCTATCCCTCATATCCTCTCCTGCTACATCAAGAGGATCTATCATTGTGAGAAGACAATGATCTTCTCCCTATTCCTCGTGCCTTCCTCCCACTGCATCAAGTGAAGAGGGTGATCTTTTCCCTATCTCTCGTGCTTTCTCCTACTGCAACAAGAGAAGATGGTGCTCTTCCTCCTACCCCTTGTGCTCCCCTCTCCCTCTGCATCAGAACTTCGCATGAATGTTGTTAGCAATTCCATTGATTAATCAATATTAATTATGAGGGACTTCAAATTTTGAGCAAACAGCTAGCACTATTAGTTAAATTACTTGAAAAAAAAGAAGTCCCATCATGAAATTTTATCTTTGACAAATTTATCAAAAAATTTTAAACATAAAATCATGTACATTATTTTTACATATTACAACCCAACTTTTATTTTTTTTCGATTGACATCTACCTATTTCATTTACAGAGAATATTAAGGATAATTTCCTCATTGGAAAATAAAGATTAGGACAAAACAATTGAGCAAAGTTTCTGTGTCAAATTACTTTACTTTCAAAATAATATGAAATCAATTGACTTGATGCTATTGAAATTTATTGGGTGGCATAATCTTTTAGAAAATCACATTACTCATTTTTTAAAATCTTGAAAAAAAAAAATTAAATCTCATGCTTTTTAAAGCTTTGGTAAAATTTTTGTTAAATATTACACTGTATTATTTTTCAAAGTATATAAATATTTGATAATTCTTAGAATTTTTTTGTTTGTTAGGATTTTCAATTAAAGCAAAGTATGCCTTATTTGTACATTGTCTAATTTTCTTATTTGAAAGTTTCAATCCAACATAAAATTAGGCAATTAAAATATAAGCTCTTGGAATATAACTAGTTTGGTATTGTTAAAAAAGTTTGAACTATTCCATCCATAGTCGTATATGATGATACTAATATGCAACGATGCTAGTTGATGTGTTAATCAAATTGCCAATTATATGAAAAATTATGATCGTTAATTTCTTGTCTCTTATTTTGCTAGTTGTTTTAAAAAGCATTACTTATAATAAGAAAATTTGGAGTTTAATTTGAAACTTTGATTGACAAAATAATGTATTAATAAAATTTTGAATTATTTAGCTAGACATAAATTCTGAAATCCAAAAAATAAATATTGAAATATTAATGTAGTTTAATTTATAATTTTGGAGAAATTTTCAAAAAATTATCACTGAATTTGATTTTGTTCATGTTCTATGTTGTATCATAGCCATGGAAGCAAACCAAAAGAGAGTTATGATTAAATATAGATGATGGCAATATAAAACTACTTAGAAAATTGTACCTATCATTGTTCATTATAATATTTTTCTTGTGTTATTTGTTTGGAAAATATGTGGTATTGAAAGTTCTCATGGTTATTTTATTAAAATTCGTACATTGTTCAGAGCAATATTTCTTAATTCACTAATAAAATTATCAATTTTATACTTTAGAATATTGAAAAAAAATAGACTAATTGCAAAAGGTTATAAGAATATTTTTGAAAAATGGTTGTATTACTGTCTGACTCTAATGCAGTTGTATGGTTATCTCTAACACTTTTGATCTAATTTGTTTTATTTAGTAAAAGAATCATGCATTTATATTAAAATATTAGGGTATATTTTGTGATATGTGTTCGAACTAATACTTATTTTTTGAAAGTCATCACATTTTAAGGTACATAATGAATCTTAAATTTGGTGTCCAATCGATAGAATAAAAAACAAAATAAGCACATTTGAATCATATGATTCAAAAATATAAATTTTAATTTCCAACTCCTAGTCATCCAAGTCATCTATAGTTAGTCAATTTACAGCATATTGGGTTAATAATGCTGAAATAATAAATTTTTTTAGTTTGATCAAGATCCAATAAGCAAAAAAATCTCTCTTATTGATATTTGATTACCTTGATAATCAATCTTCACTTTTTCAATTTAATCATAAATAAAAAATTGATTATAAAATTTATTGTAAATTCTTTGTTATTTTACATGCTGAGATTCTATTATTGAAAATAAAAATGATTAAAATTTATCCCTACCATTAGTCTATAGGAATAACAAAATATTATGACTCATTAATGCCTTGTCTCTTAGGTTGTTTGTCATTTTCAAAAGTTATTTGATACCAATTGTTTATCTTTATTCCGTTGACCAGCTTCCAGGTACAATTTATTACAATCAGTATCAACAAAGGTAATCCATTAATATTGCATCAATGTTAAATAATTGTTTCCTCTTCTTGAGATGGGCCACTAGCAATTTGACCAAATTGTTCATTCTCATGCGTTGTGTTGTGCGCATGCTTAAGAATCAAAACTTATGTTTGAGTAGACCCATCCGTAGGGTAAACAAAATTTGAGTGGCAATGATCCATTGGAAAATCAGGGGCGATGAAGTGGCAAAGATACTGAAGGTCATCTGGCGATATAGGCATGATGCTAAACGATATGGTGATTGAAAAACAAGCCACTACATAAACAAAAATAAAACCAAAATTGTATTTGGCCATAGATAATTTGGGCATGCCCACCATGCCAATTCTTTTTCTCTCTTTTTTTAATTGAAGGATGATTTGACAGTGCACATAAATAAGGGATACCTGTTAGCATAACTCCCAATTTATAAATGAATTAAAATTAATAATGTGAATTTTAGAGTTATTACCGATGCAATAATGGTCGTATTGAACTTCATTTGAATGTTGTTAGCAATTACATTGGTTAACCCATGTTGGTTGTGAGGAGCTTCAAATTTTGAGTAAATAGCTAGAAATATTGGTTGAACTACTTGGAAAAAGAAGTTCCATTAGGAAACAGAATATTTTAAAATTTTATCAAAAAAATTTAAATGTTTAATGATGTGCATTATTTTTACATACTACAACCCATAGCTTGCTTTCTTTTGTTGATGTCGACCAATTCCATTCTCACAAAATATTGAGTATAATTTCATTATTGGAAAGTGAATATATGGGCAAAACAATTGAGCAAAGTTTCTACATCAAATTACTTTCATTTTAAAATAATGTGAAATGAATCTACATAATACTGTAGAAATTTATTAAGTGATATGATTTTTCGGAAAATCATATCACCCAATTTTTTGAATTTTCTAAAAATCACTAAATCTCATGCACGCTGTAGTATTTTTAAAGTACATAAATATTTGATAATTCTTAGAAGTTCTTTTATTTTTTAGGATTCTCAATTAAAGAAAATTATAGCTTGTATGCTATGAGCTAATTTTTTTAATCTAAATATTCAAATCATCATCAAATTAGGGAAGTAAAATATAATTTTTTTGGACTATAACTTTGTAGGAATTGTTGAAAAGTTTGAACTATTCCATCCATAGTTGTATCTGGTGATACTAATATGTAAAAATACTAGCTGATGGACTAATTGAATCATCAATTGTATGAAATAGTATGATTCATTAATGCCTTGTCTTTTAATTTGTTGGTCATTTGCAAAAGCATTATTTAAAAGAAAGAAATCAGAACTTTAATTGAAAATATTGCTTGACAAAATAACATATTAATATAATTTTTAAATTGTTTAGTTAAACATAAATATTGAAATCCGAAAAACAAAGATTGAAACACTAATGCAATTAAATTTATAATTTTGGAGAAATTTTCTATAAATTATCACTCAATTTGTTTTCGCACATGTTTTATGTTGAGCGATAGCCAAGGAAGCACACCGAAAGGGAGTTATGATTAAACATAAATGATAGCAATATAAGACTACTTAGAAAATTATACTTATTGTTATCCATTGTAATACTTTTGTTGTGTTATTAGTTTGGAAAAAGTGTGGTATTGGAAGCTCTCACTATTATTTTGCTGGAATTTGTATGACTTTTAGAATAATATTTGTCGATTTAATAATAAATTTATCAATTTTATACCTAAAAATATTGAAAAAAATAGACTATTTGTGAAAGAAAGGTTATAAGACTATTTTCGTAAAATGGTCACAATACAAATTTTGGAGTTATTAAAAATGTAATAATAGTCGGTATTGAACATTGCTCGAATGTCGTTAATAATTACATTAATTAACCAATATTAATTATGAACGGCTTTAAATTTTGAGCAAACAACTGATACTATTAGTTAAACTACTTGAAAACAAAGAAGTTCTATCATGAAATTTAATCTTTAAAAAATTTATAAAAAAATTTCAAACGTATAATCACGTGCATTATTTTTACATATCACAACCTAAATCTTATTTTCTTCTATTGACATCTAACCATTCCATTTATATATTGAGTATAATTTTCTCATTGGAAGATGAAGATAAGGATGAAACAATTGAGCAAAGTTTCTGCATTGAATTACTTTAGTTTTAAAATAATATAAAATCAATTGACTCAATGCTATAAAAGTTTATTGGGTGACATAATTTTTTATAAAATCATATTACTCATCTTTTAGAATTTTCAGAAAAATAATAAATCTCATGCTATGCAAAGCTTTGGTAAAATTTTTGTTAAATGTTATGCTATATTTTCAAAGTATATAAATATTTGACAATTCTTAGAACTTCTTTGGTTTATTACAATTTTCAATTAAAGCAAATTATGCCTTGTTTATATGTGGGCTAATTCTTTTATTCTAAAGATTCAATTCACCATGAAATTAGGCAAGTAAAATATAAGTCCTTGGGCTATAACTGGTATGGTATTGTTAAAAATGTTTGAACTATTCCATCCATCATAGTATATGATGATACAAATATGCAAATATATTAGTTGATGGGTTAGTCAAATCCTCAATTTTATGAAAAATTATAATCATTAATGCTTTGTCCCTTATTTTGTTAGTTGTTTTAAAAGACATTGCTTAAAATAAGAAAATCAAGACTTCAACTGAGAACATTGATTGACAAAATAATGAATTAATAAATTCTTGAATTATTTAGCTAAACATAAATATTAAAACCTAAAAAATAAATATTGAAATATTAATGCAATTGAATTTATAATTTTGGAGAAATTTTTTAAAACTTATCACTCATTTCAATTTTGCATATATTCTACATGGTATGGTAGCCAAAGAAGCAAATTGAAAGAGAGTTATGATTAATCATAGATGGTAGTAGTACAAAACTACTTAGAAAATTGCACCTATCATTGCCCATTATAATACTTTTGTTGTATTGTTTGTTTGGAAAATATGCGATACTGAAAGTTTTCGCAATTATTTTGTTCAAATTTGTATAACTATCAGAACAATATTTATTAAGTCACTAATAAATTTATCATCTTTATACTTGAGAATATTGAAAAAATAGACTAATTGTGATAGGTTATATGACTATTTTTGTAAAATGGTTGCATTATTGTCTGACTCCAATGTAATTATATGGTTAATTTTAACACTTTTCATTTGTTTTTTTCCTTTAATGCAATAATTATGCATTCATATTAAAATATTGGTGTATATTTCATGATATGTGTATGAACCAATACTCATTTTTGAAGGTTATCAAATTTTAAGGTATCATAATAAATCTTAAATTTTTGGTCCTATCTGTAACACCCTTGTTGTGTTCGATCGAAGCACAACACAAGTGGACAACATACATATAAATGATTTACATAATACATAGAATTAAGATTTATTACATTGATGCAAATATAGTTTAGATAACATAACGAAAAGTGATCTAACGAGAAATACTCAAATTCCTCGAAAGGATTCCCATACATGAAAATAAAATAACATGTAAATAAAGTAGCTCCAAGTGTAGTCGCGTACGCACGCACTGCTATTGTTGCCACCTGTACCTAGCTGCTACTCTCCTGTAGATGGGAATAGTTAAGGGGTGAGTCAAGGATGCTCAATAGGGAGTTACCTCCTCCAAACAATAACAAAGATCAAGATATATAGGAGGCAACAATAAAATTAACAACAGTAGCATCAAAAATAATACAACAACATTAATGGTTAGGTAAATCAACATCCACAGTAAGAAATGAATTAACAAAGATGTCGCATCCATGATAGACAATTGTTAGGGACAGTGACTATGGACTCTCCTACAGACGTTACGGAGATGGTCACACCCCCCACCAAGCAAAGTTGAACCAATCTACACATAAATCAGTATATGAGTGTGGTTGAACCCCCTACCAAGTAGAGTCATACCACGCTATACTCCCAACTGTTGATGGAGTAGTGACCTGTCTAGTCACACAACGGATCACGTCCCCTACAACTCAAGAGATCAGTTACTGTCACGTATGACAGTCTTGCTAATTTTGTACCAAGGTAGGAAATCGCCAATCGGTACTAGTCAAATAAAGTCACACTACATACGTCCCTCAAAATACTAAAGGCTCAACCATAATAAATATCCAAGCAAGATTACCAAACGATAGGAAGGAGTCGACTTAATCACAAATCAGACTAATCAGCTAGAAGACATCATCAAAAATAAGGATTTGAGACCACTAATAGAATCAACATGAAAAATCAAGTTCAACGACTCTTAGATCATCAAAATCGGATCTCAAATGAGAAGGTTATGACTGTTCAAATGTGTCTATGCAATTTAGCCCCTTAATTATAAAATATCCTTTATTTCTTCTATATTAGTTGGACAGAATTTGGTGATGGGAGTTTTTATAGAAAGACCCCTATATCATTTCAAATTACAACTCTGTCATCAAGATAAATAATTTTCATCAATTTTACATTATGAACCTCAATTTTCAGATTATCATCATTAGCCATTAATCCAGCAATTTATTACACAAGTCCTTAATAATTCCAAATTTAATCTTTACAGTATATTTTTCACAAAAGTCCCCAATACAATTTGATTCATAGATTAGTCCTTCGAGTTTCTAAATTATAACTGATCCGATCGATTTCCAAACAAATTATAATTTGATTTCATCTTACAAATTCATCCCTAATGAGATTTAAGTATCCCAATCAAATCTCAATGCAATCATAAATCAATTATCCCAAACCCAAATCAATTTAATCAATCTTCCTAGATCCCTCCAATTTAATCTTTAATCAGAATCAATTCAATGAATCAAATCATAAATTCAGATTACTTAACTTGATCTAAACAATTTACCTTATCATTAGTTCAATTAACCCAAAGCTTGACCCAAACCAATTCCAAACAAGAATATAAACCAAAACCTATTCTAAACTAATCCTAAACCAAAACCAATTCTAAATTAAACCTAAACCAAAATCAATTTTAAACTAAACCTAAACCAAAACCAACTTTAAACTAAACCTAAACCCATCTCCTTCTTCCTCCTCAAAACACTAACCCTAATTCGTCGTCGCCACTGGGCCAGTGCCACCGCCAGGCTGCTGCCTTCGGTCATCATTAGACCCGCACTGCCCCGCGCATTGGCTGAACTCCGGCCCATGTAGCCTCACACTGCCTCGCCTTCTGGTGCACAATGCAACCCACACCGCCCATTGCCATGCACGTTGGCGTACCACATAGTCGCACACCGTCCACTGCCCTGCGTGTTGGCGTACATTGCGGCTGCACATCGTTCGCTGCCCCGCACTGGATCTGCGTCGATGCCAGGTCTCGTTCTGGAACCTCGCTGCCGCCGGGTTGCATGCAACCACGCCATGCATAGTCACGCGCGTGGCCTGCGCACAGCGCGCCGCACACCGCCGCACCACAGCTCTCGCTGCTCTATGGAGAGGAAGATGGTGTTTTTCACAAATATAGCCCTCTAATCTTTCTATTCTCAAAACATGCTTTATATCGGTATAATACTTCAAAAATTAGACATATCTAATTTCTACTAAGTTTTGCTTAAATCTAGGTTATCATCATCCTCCTAAATATCATGAGGGTCACTACGTTTACCAATTGTTCAATATGAAATTGTCTTAGGAATGGAGGCAAAGAGATAACGGATGAAAATAACTCAACCTAACTCGAATCTTGATGATGATCGTCCTCAATCTTCTTACCACTCTGTAAGCCTTCCCAACGATCATTCGTTGACTCTCTTTACCTTCAAACCGGCTCTCAATCCCATAGATTTTAGTGTTATCTTTTGGTAAAGAATGAAAGTTGATTTTTTTTTCATGTTTTAATTAACCGGTAGTTAGCCGATTGTTAGGATCGTGGATAGTGGGTGGTTACATGTGGATAGGGGTGGTTACACATGGATAATGGGCAGTTACATGTGGATAGTGGGTGGTTACATCCCTTCCCCCTAACATAAATTTGGTCCCCAAATTTAAAATAAACATACCTTAAAAGATATGGGGGTATTTCCCCTTGATGTCCTCCTCTCTCTCCCAAGTGGCCTCGTCCATAGAGTGATGCTGCCACAGTACTTTTACTAAAGGGATCACCTTTCTTCTCAACACATGCTTTTTTCATTCCAAAATCTAAATTGGCTGCTCCTCACAAGTTAAGTCCTTGCTCAGCTGTAACTGTTGAAATGATAGTATGTGTGTGGGCATCTGGGATGTACTTCCTTAGCATTGACACATGGAAGATATTATGCACATTAGCCAAGGCCGGAGGTAAGGCAAGTTTATAAGCAACTGCTCCAATTCTCTCTAAGATCTCAAAGGGGCCAATATAATGAGGTGCTAACTTGCCCCTCATCCCAAATCTCATCACACCCTTTGTTGGAGAGATCTTTAGAAAAACATGGTCGCCCACGAGAAAATCTAGATCCTGCCTTCTGGTATTAGCATAACTCATTTGTCTACTTTGTGCTCTAAATAACCTCTTTCAAATCACCTCAATCTTCTCAATAGCTAGCTGAACCAACTCTAGACCCAAAATCTGCCTCTCACCAACCTCTGTCCAACACACAGGGGATCTACACTTCCTCCCATACAAAGCCTCATAAGGTGCCATTTGAATACCAGCTTGATAACTATTGTTGTAGGTGAACTCAGCTAGACACAAATGTGAGTCCTAGCTCCCCTTGAAATCCAGAGCACACGCTCTTAGCAAATCCTCTAGAGTCTAGATTGTCCTCTCTAATTGACCATCAGTTTGAGGGTGATATGCAGTACTAAAATATAGCTGCATCCCCAAAGCTTTTTGAAAATTACCCCAAAATCGTGAAGTGAATCTAGGATCTCTATCGGAGATGATGGTAATGGGTACTCCATGAAGCTTCACTACTTCCTCCATATATAATTTAGCAAGCTTGTCCAAGGAGTAGGTCATCTTGATAGGAAGGAAATGGGCTGATTTAGTTAACTGATCCACCACAACCCAAATAGCATCCAATCCTTTCCTTGTCCTTGGTAACCCAACCACACAAGTCCATGGTTACATGTTCCCATTTCCATTCAGGGATAGGGAGTGGCTGTAACTTTTTTGCTAGTTTTTGGTGTTCAATTTTGACTTGTTGACACACTAAACATTTGAAAATAAATTCTGCAATATATCTCTTCATGCCATGCCCCAAATAATCTTGCTTCATATCTCGATACATTTTTGTGCTTCGTGGGTGTACTAAGAAATGAGAGCGATGAGCCTCGCTTAGCAATTCATACTTCAACTGAAAATAATTAGGGACACACAGCCAACCCTGATATCAAATCACACCATCAGTAGTCACATCAAACCCTAGCTTAAAACTTTGAGTTAACTCCAATTTTAAAGTCTGCAATATAGGATCTTTCAACTGGCACTTTTTAAGTTTTAGCACCAGTTTTGACTCTAGGCACAATCTAGCTAGCAATCCTCATTGAGTCTCTGATATAATGGTTAGTTTCATGTCCCTCAAAGTTTCTAAGGTCTTCCATCTTCTTACCAATAAATGGGCTGAGTATCCTGCTGATTTCCTACTAAGTGCATCTGCAGCAACATTAGCTTTGCCTGGGTGGTAGTTGATTGAACAATCATAATCCTTTAGGAAATCCAGCCATCTCCTCTGTCTCATATTGGGTTCTTTCTGGGTGAAGAGATATTTCAAACTCTTATGATCTGTAAAGATTTCAAATGTCTGTTCATAAAGATAATGCCTCCAAATTTTTAGTGCAAAAATGATGGCTACTAACTCAAGGTCATGAGTGGGATAATTTTTCTCATAGGCCTTCAATTGCCTAGAGGCATAGGCGATCACTTTTCCATGTTGCATTAGAATGCAACCTAATCCGTTGATGGAAGCATCACTGTATACCACCAACCATCACCACTGGAAGGTATGGTCAACAATTGTGCAGTAGTCAATCTTCTCTTTAATTCTTGAAAACTTTGCTCACAGTCCTCAGCCCAATCAAATTTAATACTCTTCTGAGTTAACCGGGTCAGTGGAGTAGCAATCTTGGAAAAACCTTTCACAAATCTTCTATAGTAGCCTACCAATCCAAGGAAGCTTCTCACTTTAGTTACATTAGTGGGCCTCTTCCAGTCCAACAAAGCTTCTATTTTCTTGGGATCCACCCGTATACCAGCACCAGAGATCACATGACCCAAGAAAACCACCTTTGACAACCAAAAGCCACACTTACTAAGTTTGGCATATAATTTCTCTTGCCTCAAGATTTCCAACACAATTCTAAGATGTTGCTTGTGCTCATTGTGACTCTTGGAATATATTAGGATGTCATCTATAAATACAATGACAAACTAATCTAAATACTGCTTGAATACCATATTCATTAAATCCATAAAAATAATAGGTGCATTGGTTAAGCCAAATGGCATAACAAGAAATTCGTAATGTCCATAGCGAGTTCTGAAGGCCGTCTTTGAAATGTCCTCCTCCTTGACCTTTAGTTGATGGTAGCTAGATCTTAGGTCAATCTTTGAGTACACCAGAGTACCTTGTAACTGATCAAAGAGATCGTCAATCCGAGGGAGAGGATATTTGTTCTTTACTGTGATTTGATTTAATTAACAATAATCAACGCATAATCTCATAGTTTCATCTTTCTTCTTCACGAAAAGGACTGGTGCACCCCAGAGAGATGAACTGGGGCATATGTGACCATTGTCCAAGAGTTCCTACAATTGCTTTTTCAACTTCACTAACTCCACTGGTGCCATTCTATAAGGGGGTGTTGAGATCGGAGCTGCACCAAGCATGAGTTCTATGCCAAACTCCACCTCTCTGTCAAGAGGCAATCCTGATAACTCATTGAGAAAGACTTTTGGATACTCTCAGACAATAGGAATGTCCTCTAATTGAGGTGTACTCAATTGCCCCTCAGAGATAAAAGCTAGATACCCCTTGCAACCCTTCATCAGTAGTTGTTGGGCTCGAAGAAAAAAAATGATAGGTGAAAAGTTTTCTTGCACACAAGAGAAGGTAAAAGTGGTCTGCCTAGGCAGTTTGAAGGTTACTACCTTCATGAAATAGTCAACATTGGCATGATAAGCTGCCAACCAGTCCATGCCTAAAATGACATCAAAGTGCTTGAAATTTAATAGGACTAGATCCACGGTGAGTTCTTGATTTTCAATTCTAATCGTACACTACTTGAATACCTGATCTACAATCATTCTATCGTCAGTAGGTGTTCCAACTATCGAGATTGTCTTTAGAGGTTCGGATTTTCTAGCCATCTTGATAGCAAAGTGAGGGGCAATAAAAGAATGTGTAGATCTAGAATTGATCAATATAGAGGCAATCATATCATCGATAAGAATTGTACCTTGTACCACATTCTCTGAAGCATTTGCATCAGCCTTGGTCAAAGAATAAACTCGAGTTGGTGCTGGGTTCTTCTTCGGGATGAAAATTTTCCATTATTGATTTTGATTCTGCCCAATATTCTGCTGAGTATGCAATGATTTTGGACAGTCCCTTACCAAATGACCTGATTGTTGGCACTTGTAGCAAAGACGCTCCCCACCATTGCTCCTTGGACAATATCCTGCCCTATGTCCCCACTGGCCACATAGATAACATTTATCTTGTCATATGTTATAGTCCGCCCCATGGTGCTCCTCAGTTCCCCAAGCCTGAATCTCTTCTTTGGTTTCTGTACTGATGTACAGGTTAGTGGTCTAGGATGATTCTTCAATGACTTCTCCCTTAGTGAGCAAGAATGAGCTTGTGTCTTCTCTACTGAGAGGGCCTTACTCACAACCTCTCAATAGGTCTTCAACTCAAAATAGGCTACATGCTCTCTGATCCCCTTAGTGAGTCCATCCTCAAAATAGCTGAATCCGTTCTTCATCCTTAGCGATGAAGTATGGAAGAAAATGGCAAAGCTTGTTGAACTCAGCTTCATATTGTTAGACTGTTCGATTGCCCTGCTGGATGTTGAGGAGTTTTCGTCGCATTTCCTTTTAAACTATTGCAGGGATGTACTTTTGCAGGAAGTTTTCTTTAAATTCTTCCCAGCTAATACTCTCATTGGACTCTCCCAAAGACCTCAAAGTGGTTCTCCACCAGGCATCAGCATTGCCTTATAGTAAGTAGATTGCCAACTTCAACTTTCCCTGTCCGGGCAATCAATAGCTTCAAAGGCTTTCTCTACCTCCCGTAGCTAGGTGTCCATCTCGTCGAGATCATCGCATCCATAAATTGTTGGAGGCCCCATATTCTTGAACTGAGTGAGAAAGGGGTTGGGATTATTTCCTCTACCCCCTCTGCCTCCACTACTAGAACTGGCCCCCATCTGTTGGTTCAGGAATAGCATCAAAGTTTCTTGGAGTGTCATCTCAGTATTTTCCCCTCCTGTCCCACAATCTCGACTAACTCCTACAGTTCTTACACATTGTGGAACACCCTCCCCGATATTGGGAGTGCCACGTCCATGGCCCATGGCAGCAGCTCCATGACCACGAGTAGGGGCACGACGGGATGGCATACTGAACCTATAAATAAAGATTTGGAGGTTCATTATTTCAAATGACACCAGAGAATATTCTATAATGAAATAAATCTCAAAACTATGTCATTCTTAAACCTTATGCTCTAATACCATAAAACTTGTAACACCCCTATCGTGTCCGATTGAACCACAACACAAGTGAACAACATATACATAAAAGGTTTGCAGAATAAATAGAATTATGATTTATTACATCGATGCAAATATAGTCCAGATAACATAACAAAAAGTGATCCAACGAGAAATACTCAAATTCCTCGAAAGGATTCCCATACATGAAAATAAAATAACATGTAAATAAAGTAGCTCCAAGTGTCATCGCTCACGTACGCATTGCTACTGTTGCCACCTGTGCCTAGCTGTGACTCTCATATGGATGGGAACAGTCAAGGGATGAGCCAAGGATGCTCAGTAGGGAGTTACCTCCTCCAAACAGTGAAAGAGATCAATATATAGGAGGCAACAATAAAATTAATAATAGTTGCATCAAAAATAATACAACAACATCAGTGGTTAGGTAAATCAACATCCACAGTAAGAAATGAATTAATAAAGATGTTGTATCCATGATAGCCAATGGTTAGGGACAGTGACTATGGACTCCCCTATAGATGTTACGGAGATGGTCGCACCCCCTACCAAGCAAAGTCAAACCAATCTACACGTAAATCAGTATATGGGTGTGGTTGGACCCCTACCGAGTAGAGTCATACTACGCTGCACTCCCAACTGCTGATGGAGTGGTGATCCTGTCTAGTCACACAACGGATCACGTCCCCTACAACTCAGGAGACCGGCTACTATCACGTCTGACAGTCTTACTAATCCCGTACTGAAGTAGGGAATTGTTGACAGGTACCCGTCAAATAAAGTCCCACTGCATACGTCCCTCAAAATACCAAAGGCTCAGCCACAATAAATATCGAGTCAAGCTTACCAAATGATAGGAAGGAGTCAACTTGATCACAAATCAGACTAATCAGCTAGAAGACATAATCAAAAAGAAGGATTTGAGACCACCAATTGAATCAGCATGGAAAACCGAGTTCAATGACTCCCAGATCATCAAAATCGGATCTCAAATGAGAAGGTTATGACTATTCAAATGTATCTATGCAATTTAGCCCTTCAATTATAAAATATCCTTTATTTCTTCTATATTAGTTGGATAGAATTTGGTGATGGGAGATTTTACAGAAAGACCCCTATATCATTCCAAATTACAACTCCGTCATCAAGATAAATAATTTCCATCAATTTTACATTATGAACCTCAATTTTCAGATTATCATCATCAACCATTAATCCAACAATTTATTACACAAGTCCTTAATAATTCCAAATTTAATCTTTACAGTATATTTTTTACAAAAGTCTCCAATATAATTTGATTCATAGATTAGTCCTTCGAGTTTCTAAATTATAACCGATCTGGTTGATTTTCAAACAAATTATAATTTGATTCCATCTTACAATTCATCCCTAATGAGATTTAAGTATCCCAATCAAATCTCAATGCAATCATAAATCAATTATCCAAAATCCAAATCAATTTACTCAATCTTCCTAAATTCCTCCAATTTAATCTCTAATTAGAATCAATTCAATGAACCAAATTATAAATTCAGATTACTTAACTTGATCTAAACAATTTACCTTATCATTAGTTCAATTAACCCAAAGTCTGACCCAAACCAATTCCAAACTAGAATATAAACCAAAACCAATTCTAAACTAAATTTAAACCAAAACCAATTCTAAATTAAACCTAAAACAAAATCAATTTTAAACTAAACCTAAACCAAAACCAACTTTAAACTAAACCTAAACCCATCTCCTTCTTCCTCCTCAAAACCCTAACCCTGATTCACCGCCGCCACCGCCAGGCCGCCGCCTCCGTTGGGCTGCCGCCACTGCCAGGCTGCCACCTCTGTTGGGCCACCGCCTCTACTGGGCCACTGTCACCACCTCTGGTCATTATCAGTCCCACGCTGCCCCGCGCGTTGATGGAACTCTGGCCTGCGTAGCCTCATGCCGCCTCGCCCTCTGGCACACAGTGCAACCCACGTCGCCCACTGCCCTGCACGCCTCCGCTGTCCTGAGAGCTGGCGTATCGCGCGGCCACACACCGTCCACTAGCCTGTGCTGGATTTGCGTCAACGCTGGGTCTCGTTCTGGAGATCGCATGCAACCATGCCATGTGTAGTCGTGCACACTGCCTGTGAGTAGCAGCACCACACCCGCCATGCCACATGCCACTGATGAGCAGCTCTTGCTGCTCTGTGGAGAGCAAGATGGAGTTTTTAGCAAATATAACCCTCTAATCTTTCTATTCTCAAAACATGCTTTATATTGGTATAATACTTCAAAAATTAGACATATCTAATTTCTACTAAGTTTTGCTTAAATCTAGATTATCATTATCCTCCTAAATATCATGAGGGTCACTAAGTTTACCAATTATTCAATATGAAATTGTCTTATGACTGGAGGCAAAGAGAGAATGGATGAAAATAACTCAACCTACCTTGAATCTCGATGGTGATCATCCCGAATCTTCTTGCCACTCTGTAAGCCTTCCCAACAATCGTTCCTTGACTCTCTTTACCTTCAAACTGGCTCTTGATCCCAGAGAGTTTAGTGTTATCTTTATGTAAAGAATGAAAGTTGATTTGTTTTCAGGTTTTAATTAACTAATAGTTAGCTAGTTGTTAGGATCGTGGATAGTGGGTGGTTACATGTGGATAGGGGTAGATACATGTGGATAGGGGGCGATTATATGTGGATAGTGGGTGGTTACACTATCGATAGGATAAAAAAAAATAAAACAAGCACATTTGAATCATATAATTCAAAAGTATAAATTTTATTTTTCAACTTAGAGCCATCAAACTCATTTATAGTTAGTCAATTTGCAATATATTGGTTCAATAATGTTGAAATAATATTTTCTTTGGTTTGAACATGATCCAATGAGCTCAAAAGAAATCTCGCTTGTTGATATTTGGTTACCTTGATAATCAATCTTCACTTTTCCAATGTAATCATAAACAAAAAATTGATTAGAAAATTGGTTGTAAGTTCTTAGTTATTTTACATGCTAAAATTCTATCCTTGAATAAAATCAAGTAAGATTTATTCATACCATTAGTCTATAGGAACAACAAAATAGAAAAATAAAGGTATCACACTCATAATTTTTATTTGATACCGATACTTTATATTTTTCCTACCAACTAACTTTTAGGTATAATTTATTACAATGAGTGTCAATAACGAAAATCCATTAATATTGCAGTACTGTTAAATAATCTTTTCATCTTCCTGAGATGGGCCAATAGCAACTTTACCAAAATGCTCATTCTCATGGGTTGTGTTAACACATGCTTAAGAATCAAAACTTTTGTTTGAGCAAATCTATTGGTAGGGTAAATAAAATTCAAATGGCAATGATCCACTAGAAAATCAGGGGCGATGAAGTAGTGAAGATACTCAAAGTCATCTAGCTATATAGGTGTGATGCAGAATGATTGGGCGATTGAAAAACTAGCCCCTAAATAAAGAAAAAAAATCAAAAACTTATTTTGCCATAGATAATTTGGGCATGCCTACCGTGCCAATTCTTTTTCTCTTTGTTTCCTTTTTAATTGATGGACAATTTGATGGTACACATAAATAAGGAATAATTGTTAGCATAACTCCGAATTTATAGATGAATTAAAATAAATAATGCAAATCTTGGAGTTATTACTGATGCAATAATGGTCGCTATTGAACTTCACTTGAATGTCGTTAGTAATTACCTTGATTAATCAATGTTGGTTGTGATGGGCTTCAAATTTTGAGTAAATAGCTATCAATATCAGTTGAAATTGAATCTTTTAAAAATTTATAAAAAAATTTTGAATGTGTAATGACGTGCATTATTTTTACATATTACAACCCAAATCTTGCTTTCTTTTATTTATGGAAAATAAATATATTGGCAAAATAATTGAGCAAAGTTTCTCTATCAAATTACTTTAATTTCAAAATAATGTGAAATAAATCAACTTGATACTATAGAAATTTATTAGGTGACTTGATTTTTCAAAAACTCATATTACCCAATTTTTTCCAATTTTCTAAAAAACACTAAATCTCATGCTTTCAAAAGCTTTGATAAATTTTTTGTTAAAATTTATGCTATAGTATTTTCAAAGTACCCAAATATTTGATAATCCTTAGAAGTTCTTTTGTTTGTTAGGATTTTCAATTAAATTAAATTATGGCTTGTTTGCTTATGGGAAATTTTTTTTAATCTAAAGATTCAAATCACCATAAAATTAGGAAAGTAAAATATAATTTCTTGGACTACAACATTGTAAGTATTGTTAAAAAAGGTAAAACTATTCCATTGATAGTTATATATGATGATAGTAGTATGCAAAGACATTAGTTGATGGGTTAACTAAACCATCAATTGTATGAAATATTATGATTCATTGGTGCCTTGCCTCTTAATTTTTTAGTCATTGTCAAAAGCATCACATAAAACACGAAAATCAAGACTTTAATTGAAAATATTGATTGACAAAATAACATATTAATAAATTTTTTGAATTGTTCAGTTAAACATAAACATTGAAATCCAAAAAATAAATATTAAAATGCTAATGTAGTCAAATTGATAATTTTGGAGAAATTTTTTAAAATTATCACTCAATTTGATTTTGCACATGTTCTACATTGAGTGATAGCCACAGAAGCATGCCGAAAGGGAATTATGATTAAGCATAAATGATAGCAGTATAAGACTTCTTAGAAAATTATACTATCATTACCCATTGCAATACTTTTGTTGGGTTATTTGTTTGAAAAATATGTGGTATCGAAAGTTCTGGCTATTATTTTGTTAGAATTTATACAACTTTTAGAATAATAAATGCCTATTCACTAATAAATTTACCACCTTTATACTTCAGAATATTAAAAAATAGGCTAATTGTGAAAGGTTATAAGACTATTTTCATAAAATGGTCACAATGCAATTTTTGGAGTTATTGCCAATGCAGTAATAATCGCTATTGAACTTTGTTTGAATGTCGTTAGCAATTGAATTTACAATTATGGAGAAATTTTCTAAAGCTTATCACTCAATTTAATTTTTATACTCTATGATAGCCAAGAAAGCAAGCCGAAAGGGAGTTATAATTAAATGTAGATGGTAGCAGTATAAAACTACTTAGAAAATTGCACCTATCATTACCCATTGTAATACTTTTATTGTATTGTTTGGAAAATACATGGTATTGAAAGTTCTTGCGATTATTTTGCTAAAATTTGTATGATAGTTTGAATAATATTCGTTAATTCACTAATAAATTTATCAACTTTATACTTGAGAATATTGAAAAAATAGCCTAATTGTGAAAGATTATAAGGCTATTTTTGTAAAATGATTGCATTACCATCTTACTCTAATGTAATTGTATGGTTTTCCTCAATACTTTTGATTCGATTTTTTCCTTTAGTAAGAGAATTATGCATTTACGTTAAAATATTAGGGTATATTTCCTGATATGTGTTCGAACTAATTCTCATTTTTTGAAGGTTATCAAATTTTAAGGTACATAATGAATCTTCAATTGTGTCCAATCGATGGAATTATAAATAAAACAAGCACATCTGAATCATACAATTCAAAAATATAAATTTTAGTTTTCAACTCATAACCATCAAACTCATTTATAGTTAGTCAAGTTACAACATATTGGGTCAATAATGTTGAAATAATATTTTTCTTACTTTGATCATGATCCAATGAGCTCAAAAGAAATCTTGCTTATTGATACTTGGTTACCTTGATAATCAATCTTCACTTTTCCAATTAATCAGAAATAAAAAAATTGATTATGAAATTTGTTGTAAATTCTTAGTTATTTTATATGCTGAAATTCTATCCTTAAAAGTAAAAGCAAGTAAGATTTATTTGTACCATTAGTATATATGAACAACAAAATAGAACAATAAAGCTATCACACTCATAATTTTTATTTGATACTGACAATTTTAATTTTTTCTGCCGACTAGCTTTTAGGTATAATTTATTCCAATCAATATCAACAATGACAATCCATTAATATTGCAGTAATATTAAATAATTTTTTCATCTTCCTAAGATGGGCCACTAGCAATTTGACCAAATTGCTCATTCTCATGGATTGTGTTGTATGCGTGCTTAAGAGTCAAAACTTTTGTTTGAACAAACCCATTGGTAGGGTAAATAAAATTCGAATGGCATTGATCCACTAAACAATCAAGGGCAATGAAGTGGCGAAGATACTCAGCATCATCCGGCCATATAGGTGTGATACTGAATGATAGGGAGATTGAAAACTAGCCACTAAGTAAAGAAAAATAAAAGCAGAAAAGTATTTCACCATAGCTAATTTGGGTATGCCCACCGTGCCAATTCTTTTTCTTGTTGTTTCCCTTTTGTCAAAGGACAATTTGATGGTATGCATAAATAAGGAATAATTGTTAGCATAACTCCCAATTTATAGATATATTAAAATCAACAATGCAAATTATAGAATTATTACTGATGCAATAATGGTTACTATTAAACTTCACTTGAATGTCATTAGTAATTACATTGATTAACCAATGTTGGTTATGAAGGGTTTCAAATTTTGCAAAAATAACTCATAATATAAGTTGAACTACTTGGAAAAAAGAAGTTCCCTTAGGAAATTGAATCTTTTAAAAATTTATAAAAAAATTTTAAAAGTATAATGACGTTCGTTACTTTTACATATGAGAACCCAAATCTTGCTTTCTTTTGTTGATGTCGACCAAATCCATTCTCACAAAACATTGAGTCTAATTTCTTTATTGAAAAATAAATATATGGGTGAAATAATTGTGTAAAGTTTCTGCGTCGAGTTACTTTAATTTTAAAATAATGTGCCATGAATCAACTCAATACTATAGAAATTTATTAAGTGACATGATTTTTCAAAAAAATCATATTATCCTTTTTTTTCAAATTTCTCAAAAACACTAAATCTCATGCTTTCAAAAGCTTTGGTAAAATTTTTGTTAAAAATTATGTCATAGTATTTTCAAAGTACAAAATTATTTGATAATTTTTAGAAGTTTTTTACTTGTTAGGATTTTCAACTAAAGCAAATTATGGCTTGTTTGCTTATGGGCTTATTTTTTTAATCTAAAGATTTAAATCACCATTAAATTAGGGAGGTAAAATATAATTTCTTGGACTATAACATTGTAGGTATTATTAAAAAAGGTTAAACTATTCCATCGATAGTTGTATATGATGACATTAATATGCAAAGATACTAGTTGATAGGTTAATTGAATCATCAATTATATGAAATATTTTGATTCATTAATGCCTTGTCTCTTAATTTATTAGTTAATTTTAAAAGCATTTCATAAATAAAAAAAATCAAGACTTTAATTGAAAGCATTGATTGGCAAAATAACGTACTAATAAATTTTTTGAATTGTTTAGTTAAACATAAACATTGAAATCTATAAAATAATATTGAGACACTAATATAGTCAAATTTATAATTTTGGATAATTTTCTAAAAATTATCGCTCAATTTGATTTTGCACATGTTCTACGTTGAGTGATAGCCAAGAAAGCATGCCGAAAGGGACTTATGATTAAACATAAATAGTAGCAGTATAAGACTGCTTAGAAAATTACACATATTCTTATCCATTGTAATACTTTTGTTATGCTGCTTGTTTGGAAGAATGTGTGGTATCAAAAATTCTAGCTATTATTTTATTGGAATTTGTACGACTTTTAGAATAATATTTGTTGATTCACTAATAAATTTATCAGCTTTATACTTGAGAACATTGGAAAAATAGACTAATTATGAAAGGTTATAAGACTATTTTCATAAAATGGTCACAATGCAAATTTTGGAGGTATTATTGATGCAATAATAGTCACTATTGAACTTCGCTTGAATGTCATTAGCAATTACAATGATTAAAGGATATTAATTATGAGGGGACTTCAAATTTTGAGCAAACAACTAGCAATATTAGTTGAACTACTTGAAAATAAAGATGTTCCCTCATCAAATTTAATTTTAAAAAAAAGTATAAAAAATTTCAAACGTATAATTGTGTGCATTATTTTTACATATTGCAACCCAAATCTTATTTTCTTTTATTGATATCAGCCCATTCCATTTATAGAAAATATTGAGTATGGTTTTCTCATTAGAAAATGAAGATAAGGCTGAAACAATTGAGCAAAGTTTTTGTGTCAAATTACTTAATTTTCAAATAATATGAAACCAATCGACTCAATGCTAGAGAAATTTATTGGGTGACATAATTTTTTAGAAAATCACATTACTCATTTTTTAGAATTTTCAAGAAAATATTAAAGATCATGCTTTCAAAAGTTTTGGTAACATTTTTGTTAAATATTACATTATAGTATTTTTCAAAGCATAGTAATTTTTGACAATTCTTAAAAGTTCTTTTGTTTGTTAGGATTTTCAATTAAGGCAAATTATGCCTTGTTTGTATATGGGTTATTTTTTGTTCTAAAAATTCAAACCATTCTAAAATTAGTCAAGTGAAATATAAGTCCATGGACTATAACAAGTTTGGTATTGTTAACAAAGTTTGAACTATTCCAACCATTGTAGTATATGACGATATAGTTGATGGGTTAATCAAATTGTCAATTGTACGAAAAATTATGATTGTTAATACCTTGTCCCTTATTTTATTAGTTATTTTAAAAGGGATTACTTAAAATAAGAAAATTAGGACTTTAATTGAAAACATTGATTGACAAAATGATAAATTAATAAAATTTGAATTTTTTAGCTAAACATAAATATTGAAACCCAAAAAATAAAAACTAAAATATTAATGATATTGAATTTATAATTTGGAGAAATTTCCTAAAAATTGTCACTCAATTTGATTTTACACATGTTCTACACTGTATCATAGCCAAGGAAGCAAGTCGAAGAGAGTTATGATTAAACATAGATGGTAGCAGTGTAAAACTACTTAGAAAATTGCACCTATTCTTACCCATTATAATACTTTTGTTGTATTGTTTGTTTGGAAAATATGTCATATTAAAATTCTCATTATTATCTTGTTGAAATTTGTACGACTTTCAGAATAAATTTTTTTAATTTATGAATAAATTTATCGACTTTATGCTTGAGAATATTGAAAAAATAGACTAATTGCGAGAGATTATAAGAATATTTTTGTGAAATGGTTACATTAACCATCTAACTCCAATGCAATTGTATCATTAATTTTAGCACTTTTGATCTATTTTTTTCCTTTAGTGAAAAAATTATGTGTTTACATTGAAATATTGGGGTATATTTCATGATGTGTGTACAAACTAATACTCATTTTCTAAAGGTCATCAAATATTAAGGTACATAATGAATATTAAATTTTGGGTCCTATCAATAGAATAAAACAATAAAACAATCACATTTGAATCATTTAACTCAAAAATATAAATTTTAGTTTTCAACTCAGAGCCATCAAACTCATTTATAGTTAGTCAATTTACAACATATTGGGTCAATAATATTGAAATAATATTCTTTTTGTTTTGATCATGATCCAATGAGCTCAAAAGATATCTCGCTTGTTGATATTTGTTTACCTTAATAATCAATCTTCACTTTTTCAATTTAATCATAAACAAAAAATTGATTATAAGATTGGTTGTAAATTCTTAGTTATTTTACATGCTAAAACTCTATCCTTGAAAATAAAGACAATTAAGATTTATTCTTACCATTAGTCTATAGGAATAATAAAATTAAATAATAAAGCTATCACACTCATAATTTTTATTTGATACCAATAGTTTATATTTTTCGCATTAACTAACTTTTAGGTATAATTTATTACAATCAGTATAAACAATGACAATCCATTAATATTGCAATAATGTTAAATAATTTTTTCCTCTTCCTGAGATGAGCCACTAAAAATTTGACCAAATTGCTTGTTCTCATTGGTTGTGTTATTCACATGCTTAAGAATCAAAATTTTTGTTTAAGCAAACACATCAGTAGCAAAAATAAAATTTGAATGATGTTGATTCACTAGAAATTAGGGCGATGAAGTGGCAAAGATACTCAATGTTATCCAACCATATAGGTGTGATAATGAATGATAGGGTGATTGAAAAAGTAGCCACTAAGTGAAGAAAAATAAAACTAAATATGTATTTCGCCAGCACTAATTTGGCTATGTCCACAGTGCCAACTCTTTTTCTCTTTATTTTCTTTTTATTGAAGGACAATTTGATGGTACGCATAAGTAATGGATAACTATTAGCATAACTCCTGATTTATAAATGAATTAAAATTGACAATGTAAATTTTGGAGTTATCACTGATGCGATATGGTCACTGTTGAACTTCACTTGAATGTCATTAACAATTACATTGATTGCCCAATATTGGTTGTGGAGGCTTCAAATTTTTTGTGAATAGCCATCAATATTGGTTGAGCTACTTGAAAAAAAGAAGATCCTCAAGAAATTGAATCTTTTAAAAATTTATAAAAAATTTTTAAATGTATAATAACGTGTATTTATTTTACATATTATAACCCATAGCTTGCTTTCCTTTATTAATGTCAACCAATTTCATTCTCACAAAATATTGAGTATAGTTTCTTTATTGAAAAATAAATATATGGGCGAAACAATTGAGTAAAGTTTTTACATCGAATTACTTCAATTTAAAAATAATGTGAAATGAATCAACTTGATACTATGGAAATTTATTAGGTGACATGATTTTTCAGAAAATCATATTACCCATTTTTTGAATTTTCTAAAAAACATGAAATCTCATGATTTCTAAAGCTTTGGTAAACTTTTTGTTAAAAATTATGCTATAGTATTTTCAAAGTACATAAAAGTTCTTTTGTTTGTTAGGGTTTTCAATTAACGCAAATTATGGTTTGTTTGTATATGAGATCCATTTTTTTAATCTAAAGATTCAAATCATCATGAAATTGGGGAAGTACAATATAATTTCTTGGACTATAATTTATGTATCACTAAAAAAATTTTAACTATTTCATCCATAGTTGTATATGACGATACTAATATACAAAGATACTAGTTGATGGGTTAATCGAATCATCAATTGTATGAAATATTATGATTTGTTAATGCCTTGTCTCTTAATTTGTTAGTTATTTTCAAAATTATTTCTTAAAAGAAGAAAATCAGGACTTTAATTGAAAATATTGATTGACAAAATAATATATTAATAAATCTTTTGAATTGTTTAGTTAAATATAAACATTGAAATCCAAAAAATAAATATTGAAATATTAATGCAATTGAATTTATAATTTTGGAAAATTTTCTAAAAATTATTACTCAATTTGATTTTGCACATGTTCTATGTTGAGTGACAGCCAAGAAAGCACACCGAAAAGGAGTTATGATTAAACATAGATGGTAGTGGTATGTAACTATTTCGAAAATCACACCTATTATTGTCCATTATAATACTTTTATTATATTATTTGTTTGAAAAATGTATGGCATCGGAAATTCTCACTATTATTTTGTTTGAATTTGTATGACTTTAAGAATAATATTTGTCGATTTGCTAATAAATTTATTAGCTTTATACTTGGAAATATAGGAAAAATAGACTAATTGCAAAAAGTTATAAGACTATTTTTTTAAAATGGTCATATTACCATATAACTCCACGCATTTGTATGGTTATCTTTAACAAATTTGATGTGATTTTTTCCTTTAGTAAAAGAATTATGCATTTATATTTTATGATATGACTTTTAGCTAATCCTCATTTTTTAAGGATTCTCAAATTTTAAGGTACATAATAGATCTTAAATTTTGAATCCTATCGATAGAATGAAAATAAACAAGTGCAATATAATCATATGATTCAAAAATATATGTGTTAATTTCCAATTTGGAGCCATCAAACTCTTTTATAAATAGTCAATTTAGAAAATATTGAGTCAATAATGTTTGAATAGTATTTTTTTATTTTGATCATGATTCAACGAGCTCAAAAAAGAAATCTCGTTTGTAGATATTTAGTTACCTTGATAATCAATCCTCACTTATACACTTTAATCATAAACAAAAAATGATTATAAATTAGTTGTAAAATTATTAGTTATTTGATATGCTAAAATTCTAATCCTGAAAATAAAAGTACACAAAATTTATTCATACCATTACTCCATAAGAACAACAAAATAGAGAAATAAAGCTATCACACTCATAACTTTTATTTGATACCAATAGTTTATTTTTTTTCCTTTGACATGGTGAAATTCTATCCTTGAAAATAAAAATAAGAAAAATTTATTCATACAATTAGTTCATAAGAACAACAAAACAGAGAAATAAAGCTATCACACTCATAACTTTTATTTTCACTAATAGTTCATATTTTTTCCTCTGACTAACTTTTACGTACAATTTAATATAATCAATATCAAGAATGATAATCTATTGGTATTGTAATAATGTTAAATAAATTTTCCATCTTTCTGAGATGGGCTGCCAGCAATTTGATTGAATTGCTTATTCTCATAAGTTGGATTATATGCATGTTAAGAATCGAAATTTTTGTTTGAGCAAACCCATCGATAAGATAAATAAAATTCAAATGGTGATGATCCACTGAACAATCAGAGGTGATAAAATGGCGAAGATACTCAATATCATTTGGTCATATAGGTGTGATGTTGAAGGGCAGGGCGATTGAAAAACTAACTATTAGCTAAAAAAACAAAAACGTATTTCACCATAGCCAATTTGGGTATGTCCACCATGCTTATTTTTTTCCCTATATTTCCCTTTTGTCAAAGGAGGATTTGATAGAAGGCATAAATAAGGGGTAACCACTAGCATGATTCCTGATTTATAAATAAATTGAAATCAACAATGCAAATTTTGGAGTCATTATTAATGCAACTTGAAAGTCATTAGTAATTACATTTATTAACCGATATTGGTTGTGAGGGACTTCCAATTTTGAGCAAATAGCTGACAATATTGGTTGAACTACTTGGAAATATAGACTTTCCATCAAAAAATTGAATTTTTTAAAAATTTATAAAAAAGTTTAAAACGTATAATGATGTGCATTATTCTTACAAATTACAACCCAATCTTGGTTTCTTTTGCTGATGTTGACCAATTCCATTTTTACAAAATATTGAGTATACCTTTTTATTAAAAAAATGAATATATGGGCAAAATAATTTAGCAAAGTTTTTGTGTCAAATTACTTTAATTTCAAAATAATGTGAAAGAGATTGACTCGATACTATAGAAATTTATTAAGTGACATGATTTTTCAAAAAATTACATTACCCTTTTTTCAAATTTCCTAAGAAAGACAAAATATCTTTCTTTTGAAAGCTTTGGTAAAATTTTTGTTAAATATTACATTGTAGTATTTTCAAAGTACATAAATTTTTCATAATTCTTAGAAGTTCTTTTATTTGTTAGGATTTTCAATTAAAGCAAGTTATGGCTTGTTTATACATGAGCTAATTTTTTATTCTAAAGCTACAAATCACCACAAAATTAAGAAAGTAAAATATAAGTCCTTGGGCTACAATAGGTTAGGTTTGGTTATAAAAGTTTGAACTATTCTATCCATAGTTGTATATGATGGTATTAATATGCAAGAATACTAGTTAATGTGTTAATCAAATCATTCATTGTTTGAAAATTTTGATTCATTAATGTCTTGTCTCTTAATTTGTTAGTCATTTTCAAAGGCATTGCTTAAAATAAGAAAATTAGGCATTTAATTGAAAATATTGATTAAAAAATAATGTACTAATAATTTTTTTGAATTGTTTAGTTAAATATAAACATTAAAATCCAAAAAATAAATATTGAAATATTAATGCAATAGAATTTATGATTTTGGAGAAATTTTCTAAAAATTATCACTCAATTCAATTTTACACATGTTCTGCATTGTGTGGTAGCTAAAGAAGCACCTTAAAAGGGAGTTATGATTAAAGATAAATGGTACTAGTATGAAACTATTTAGAAAATTTTACCTATCATTTTCTATTGTAATACTTTTATTGCATTGTTTGTTTAAAAATGTGTGGTAATGAAAGTTCTCGCTCTTATTTTTCTAAAATTTGTATGACTTTTAGAATAATATTTATCGATTTGCTAATAAATTTTCAGCTTTATACTTGAGACTATTGGACAAATGACTAATTGCAAAAGGTTATAAGATAATTTTTGTAAAATGGTCATATTACCATATAACTCCATGCATTTGTATGGTTATCTTTAACACTTTTACTCTAATTTTTTCCTTTGGTACAAGTATTATGCATTTACATTGAAATATTAGGGGTATATTTGATGATTTGAGTTTGAACTGATCCTCATTTTTTGAAGGTCGTCAAATTTTAAGGTAGATAGTGTATCTTAAATTTTGTGTCCTATCGATAGAATTAAAAAAAAAAACTAGTGCAGTAGAATCAAATGATTTGAAAAATATAAATTTAAATTTCTAACTTAGAGCCATCAAACTCATTTATAATTAGTCAATTTACAATACATTGCATCAATAATATTGAAATAGTTTTTTTTTTTTTTTTAGTTTGATCCTGATTCAATGAGCTAAAGAAAAAATCTCACTTGAAGATAGTTGGTTACCTTGATAATCAATCCCCACTTATCCAATTTAATCATAAACTAAAAATTGATTGTAAATTTCTTAGTTATTTGATATGCTGAAATTCTATTCTTGAAAATAAAAGCATGCAAAATTTATTCAAACCATTACTCCAAAAATAGAGAACTAAAACTATCACACTCATAACTTTTATTTGATACTAATGGTTTATATTTGTTTTTCCTTTGACTAACCTTTAGGTATAATTTAATAGAATTATTATTAACAAAGATAATCCATTTGTATTGCAACAATGTTAAATAATTTTTCCGTCTTCCTGAAATGGGCTGCTAGAAATTTGACGAAATTGCTCATTCTTATGGGTTAGGTTATATGCGTGCTTAGGAATCAAAACTTTTGTTTGAGCAAACTCATCTGTAGGGTAATTAAATTTTGAATGGTGATGATCCACTGAAAAATAATGAGCAATGAAATGATGAAGATACTCAATATCATCAGGACATATTAGTGTAATGCTAAATGATAGGGTGATTGAAAAACTAGCCATTAAGTGTAGAAAAATAAGACCAAAAATGTACTTTTTCCATAGCCAATTTAAGGATGCCCATCATCTCGATTCTTTTTCTCCATATTTTCTTTTTATTGAAGGAGGATTTGATGATAGGCATATATAAGGGATAACTGTTAGCATAACTCTTGATTTATAAATGAATTAAAACCAACAATGCAAATTTTTGGAATTATTTCTAATGCAATAATAGTCGATATTGAACTTCACTTGATTGTCATTAGTAATTACATTGATTAACTAATATTGGTTGTGAGAGGCTTCAAACTTTGAGTAAATAACTAGCAATATTAGTTGAACTACTTAAAAATAAAGAAGTTCCATCATGAAATTAATTTTTTAAAAAAAATTCAAATGTATAATGGCATGCATTATTCTTACAAATCACAACCCAAATCTTGGTTTCTTCTGTTGACATCTACCCATTTCATTTTGACAAAATATTGAGTATAATTTTTTTATTAGAAAATGAATATGTCAAAATAATGTGATACCAATTGACTCAATAAAATATAAATTTATTAGGTGGCATGCATTTTTAGAAAATTACATTACCTTTTTTTTCAAATTTTCTAAAAAATACTAAATTTCATGCTTTTGAAATCTTTGGTAAATTTTTTATTAAATGTTACGCTGCAATATTTTCAAAGTATATAGATATTTTATAATTCTTAGTAGCTCTTTTATTTATTAGGGTTTTTTATGAATGCAAATCATAGCTTATTTGTATATGGGCTAATTTTTTATTCTAAATATTCCTATCACCACAAAATTAGAGAAGTAAAATATAAGTTCTTGGACTATAATAGATTAGATATTGTTAGAAAAGTTTGAACCATTCCATTCATAGTTATATATAACAATACTAATATGTAAAAATACTAGTTGATAGGTTAATCAAATCATCAATTGTATGAAAAATTATGATCCATTAATGCCTTGTTTCTTAATTTGTTACCCATTTTCAAAAGCATTGCTTAAAATAAGAAAATTAGGACTTTAATTGAAAATATTGATTGACAAAATAATGTATTAATAATTTTTTTGAATTGCTTAGTTAAGCATAAATATTGAAATCTAAAATTGAAACATTGATACAATTGAATTTAGAATTTTAGAGAAATTTTCTAAAAATGATATCTCAATTTAATTTTGCACATATTTTACACTATGTGGTAGCCAAGGAAGCATGCAAAAAAAGAGTTATGATAAAACATAGATGGTAGCAGTATGAAACTACCTAGAAAATTGCACCTATTGTTGTCCATTATAGTACTTTCATTGTGTCGTTTGTTTGGAAAATATGTGATATAGCAAGTTCTCACTATTATTTTGTTGGAATTTGTAGAATTTTCAGAATAATATTTGTTGATTCACTAATAAATTTATCAATTTTTTACTTGAGAACATTAAAAGAATTGACTGATTGTAAAAGGTTACAAGATTATTTTTGTAAAATAATCATATTATTGTATGACTACAATATATTTGTGTGGTTATCTTTATCAATTTTGATTTGATTTTTTCCTTTAGTAAAAAAAATATGCATTTACATTGAAATATTGGGGTATATTTCATGATTTGAGTTCGAACTAATCCTCATTTTTTTAAGGTCATCAAATTCTAAGATCTTAAATTTTGTGCACTACTAATAAAATAAAAAACAAAACAAGCCCAATAGAATCATATGATTCAAAAATGATAAAGTTTAGTTTCCAACCCAGAGTCATCAACATCATTTATAATTAGTCAATTTATAGCATATTCGATCAATAATATTTAAATAATATCTCTTTTAGTCTGATCATGATTCAATGAGCTCAAAAAAAAATCTTACCTGTAGATATTTGGTTACCTAGATAATCAATCCTCATTTTTCTAATTTAATCATAAACAAAAAATTGATTATAAAATTGGTTGTAAATTACTTAGTTTTTTTACTTGCTAAAATTTTGTCCTTGAAAATAAAAGCAAGCAATAACATTACTCCATAGGAACAACAAAATAGAAAAATAAGGCTATTGCAAACATAACTTTTATTTGATACCAATAGTTTATATTTTTCCCTCCGACTAACTTTTAGGTATAATTACTTAGAATTAGTACTGAGAAGGACAATCCATTAATATTGCGAAAATATTAAATAATCTTTTTATCTTCCTAAAACGGACCACCAATAATTTGACCAAATTGCTCATTCTCATGGGTTGGATTATATGCATGCTTAAGAATAGGAACTTTTGTTTAAGTAAACCCATCAGTAGGGCAATTAAAATTTGAATGGTGATGATCGACAAGAAAATCAGGGGCATTAAAGTGGCAAAGATAATATCATCCAACCATATAAGTGTGATGCTAAAAGATAGGGAAATTGAAAAACCAGCCATTAAGTAAAGAAAAATAAAATCAAGAATGTATTTCGCCATAGCCAATTTGTGTATGCCCACCGTTCTAATTCTTTTTTTCTATGTTTTCTTTGTATTAAAGGATTTGACGGTAGGTAACAAATAACCGTTAGCTTAAATTCCAATTTATAAATGAATTAAAATCCCCAATGCAAATTCTAAAGTTATTACTGATGCAATAATAATCACTATTGAACATTACTTGATTGTCGTTAACAATTACATTGATAAACTAATATTGGTTGCGAGGGACTTCAAATTTTGAGCAAACAACTGGCAATATTAGTTGAACTCCTTGAAAACAAAGAAACTCAATCATAAAATTAAATCTTTTGAAAATTTATGAAAATATTTCAAACATATAATGATGTGCATTACTTTTGCATATTACAACCAAAATCATGGTTTCCTCTACTCACATCAACCTACTCTATTTTCATAGAATATTGAGTATAATTTCTTCATTGGAAAATGAATATAAGGTCGAAACAATTGCGCAAAGTTTCTACATTGAAGTACTTTACTTTCAAAATAATGTGAAACCAATCTACTCTATACTATAGAAATTTATTAGATGACATGATTTTTCAGAAAATCACATTACCTTTTTTTGAATTTTTAAAAAATACTAAATCTAATGCTTTTGAAAGCTTTGGTGAAATATTTGTTAAATATTACACTGTAGTATTATCAAAGTACATAAATATTTGATAATCCTTAGAAGTTCTTATGTTTGTTAAGATTTTCAATTAAACCAAATTATGACTTATTTATATATGAACTAAGTTTTTTATTCGAAAGATTCAAACCACCATGAAAGTAGGGAAGTAAAATATAAGTTCTTGGACCATAACAATTAGCGAATTGTTAAAAAGTTTGAACTATTTCATCCATAGTTATATATGACAATACCAATATACCAACATACTAGTTGATGTGTTAATCAAATCATCAATTATATGAAAATAATGTTTCATTGATGCATTCCCTCTTAATTTGTTAGTTGTTCTCAAAAGCATTGCTTAAAATAAGAAAATTAGGACTTTAAGTGAAAATATTAATTAAAAAAATAATGTAATTAATAAATTATTTAATTTATTTAGTTAAGCATAATCATTGAAACCCTAAAAGTAAATATTGAAACATTAATACACTCAAATTTAAAATTCTGGAGAAATCTTTTAAAAATGTATCACCTAATTCGATTTTGCACATATTCTATGCGATGTGCTGGCCAAGGAATATCACCCCTTTTTGTGTGGTCCATTCTAGTGACTTGCCGAAAGGGAGTTTTGTGGTTAAACATGGTCGCAGTATAAAACTATTTAGAAAATTACACCTATCATTGTCCAAAATAATTTTTTTATTGTGTTAGTTGTTTGGAAAATGTATGGTATTTGAAGTTCTCGCTATTATTTTGCTAGAATTTTGTATGACTTTTAGAATAATACTGGTCGATTCACTAATAAATGTATCAGCTTTATACTTAAGGATATTGGAAAAATAGGCTAATTGCGAAAGCTTATAAGACAATTCTAGTAAAATAGTCATATTATCATATAACTCCATACATTTATATAGTTGCTTTTAACACTTTTTGATCTAATTTTTTTCCTTTCATAAAAGAATTATGCATTTATATTGAAATATTAGGGGTATATTTCATGATATGAGTTTGAATAAATCCTCATTTTTTGAAGGTTGTTCAATTTTAAAGTACATAGTGAATCTTAAATTTTGTGTCCTATAGATAGAATAAAAAACAAAAAAGCATAGTAGATTCATATAATTAAAAAAATATAAATTTTAATTTCCAACTTAGAGCCATCAAAAACATGTATAATTAGTTAATTTACAACATATTGGGTCAATAATATTGAAATAGTATTTTTTTTAGTTTGATCATGATTCAATGAGCTTAAAAAAAATCTTACTAGTAGATATTTGGTTATCTTCATAATCAACCTCACTTTTCTAATTTAATCATAAACAAAAAGTTAATTATAAAATTGGTTGTAAATTTCTTAGTTATTTTACATGTTAAAATTTTATCCTTGAAAATAAAAACAAGCAAAATTTATTCATACCATTAATACATAGGAATAACAAAATAGAAAAATAAAGCTATCATAGTCATAAGTTTTATTTGATACCAATATTTTATATTTTTTCCTGTGACTAGTTTTTATGTACAATTTATTAGAATTAGTATCAACAATAATAATTATGTACAATTTATTAGAATTAGTATCAACAATAATAATCCATTGATATTATAGTAATGTAAAATAATTTTTCTATTTTCTTGAGTCAGGCCACCAACAATTTGACAAAAATCACTCATTCTCATGGATTGGTTTATATGCATGCTTAAGAATCAGAACTTTTGTTTGAGCAAACCCATTGGTACGGTAATTAAATGTAGAATGGTAATGATCCACTGGAAAATCAAGAGCGATGAAGTGGCGAAGATACTCAATATCATCCAGTCATATAGGTGTGGTGCTAAATGGCAAGGTGATTAAAAAACTAGTCACTAAGTTAAAAAAAACCAAGAACATATTTTGCCATAGCCAATTTGGGTATCCTCGCCATCCCGATTCTTTTTCTCTATGTTTTCTTTTTATTGAAGGAGGATTTGATGATAGACATATATAAGGGATAATATTAGCATAACTCCCAATTTATAAATGAATTAAAATCAATGATGCAAATTTTGGAGTTATTACTGATGTAATAACAATCGCTAATAAACATTAGTTGAATGCCATTGGCAATTATGTTGATGAATTGAAGCTTGCAAATAATTGGCAACGTTAGTTGAACTACTTGAAATGAATAAAAAAAGAAAAAAGAGTGAAGAAGAAGCTCTAATATGTGCTACTCTCTCGCTTCCTTGAACTAGACCACATAATGTTTGACTCATATTGACTCAATCTTTGGTGAATGTTGATGATATCTTTCAATGGGATGTGGAAGGAAATGAGAGAGGTTCGAAGTGTTTCCAATAGCTTTGAGTGTTGGCAATAACTTTATTTGGTTTAGAGTATTTCTATTAGCCAATAAGGCATTGGTAATAATTTCATCTAGTTTGGTAGCATTACCAATGGCTTGTAGGGTTGGGTATAGCCTTCAAATTGCATCGTCAACTATTTTTGTGGTTGACTAGCTTGAAGGGTATATAATCAATTGCTTCTAGAGTTAACTAGCTTGAAAGGGCACATTGTCAATGACTTCTAGGGTTAACTAGCTTAAAGAGCATATCATCAACTGCTTCTAAGTTTGACTAACTTGAGGGTGTATCGTCAATGATTTCTAGGGTTGACTAACTCGAGGGTACATCATCAATAGCTTCTTGGGTTGACTAGCTTAAAGGGTGTATTGTCAGTGACTTGTGAGGTTAACTAGCTTGACGTGTAGTCAACAGCTTCAAGCGTGTTGGTATTTACCTTCTTCAATTTGGTAGCATCACCAATGGCTCAGGGGATTGGGTATAACTTTGAAGTGTGGCTGATAGTTTTAACATATTGCCGATTAACTTCTTTGGTTTAGTAACATCACCAACTACTTATGGGGTTAGGTATAGCCTTGAAGTATGGTGAACAACTTTGAGTTTATTGGCAATTAACTTCTTAGTTTGGTAACATCACCAACTACTTATGGGGTTGGATATAGCTTTGAAGTGTTATTAAAGGCTTTTGTAGTACACTTAGCAAGACTCAGTTTGATCTTATTTAGTTCTATTCAAACTAATTTTGCTTTATGTTAGGATAGTAACATCACCCTTTATTCATAGCCTCGGATTATTATCGAAGGTTCAGCACACCTAGTGGGACTTAGCTTGATCTTATTTAGTTCCGTCGGGACTAATATAGTCCAGATCTAAGTTTGACCTTGTGCTAGACTTTTATTAAGTTTTGATTTGTATCTTGATGAACTTCGACTCAAGTTTAAGTCAATTTAATTTAACTTAGTTTTAGTTCAGGCTCAGTCTGGCTTGGTTTTGATTTGATTTTAACTTTGTCCTTTTAGTTTAGACTTGTTTTAACCCAATTAGGATTTGATTTGAGTCTAGTTCAATCTAGATTTGATTTGATTCGAATTCTACTTGATTTTAAATTAACCCATCTCGAGTTTGATTACAGTTGAGTTTGAGTTTATTTGGTTTAGTTTAACTCAATTTGGATTTTTTTTGAAATCCAATTCAATTTGGATTTTAGTTTATTTGTTTGATCAATTTAGGTCTATTTGAGTCAACTTGGCCTTTGTTCATTTGTTTTGGTTGAGTTCAATTTCAATGTGATTTAGTTACTTCATGTTAAGTAATTTGATTTGAGGGTTCTTAACTATTCATGATAATTTTAGATGGACCCATGGACCAACTTTAAATATGGAAACCCAAGGACTGGCTTACCTTGCAAGCTCGTAAGCTAGTTTAGAGGTGCAAGCTCAAGGACTGACTAGGTGTGAGTTTAAAAATTGGCCTAGATATAAACCCAAGGCTGGCTAAATATGAGTCCAAAAGCTAGCATGGGTGTGAACTCAAAGGCTAGTTGAGGTGCAAGATCGAAAACTAGATAAGTGTAAGCCCAAAGGCTAACTTGGATATGAGCCCAAAGGCTAGCTGAGTGTAACCTCAAAGGCTGGTTGAGGTGCAAGCCAAAATGCTTCCTTGGATGCACGCCTAAAGGTTGACTGAGTGCGAGCTTGAAGGATGGTTTGGATGTAAATTTGAAGGTTGGCTAAATGCATGCTCGAAGGCTAGTTTGAATGTGAGTCTAAAGATTGGCTGAGTGCGGGCTCGATGGTTAGTTGAGGTGCGAGCCCAAAGGATGGCAGGATGCGAGCCTGAAGGCAAGCAAAGTTCAAGCTCAATGGTTGGCTAAGTGAAAGCTCAAAGACTAACTGAGTGCGAGCTCGAAGAATAATTGAGGTGTGAGTCTAAAAACTAGCTTGGATGCAAGCCTAAATGCTAGATAAATGTAAGTTGAGCCCAAAGGCTGACTGAGTGTGAGCCCAAAGGATAGTTAAGGTGTAAGCCTAAAGGTTGGATTGGATGCGAGCCCGAAGGCTGGCTAAGTGCAAGCCTAAAGGTTGGCTAAGGTACAAGTTTGAAGGCAAGCTTGGATGCTAGCCCAAAGGCTGGTTAAGTGCGAGCCCAAAGACTGCCTTGAACGTGAGCTCGAAGGCTAGCTAAGATGCGAGCTTAAATGATGGCTCGATGTAATAAAGATTTACCATCTTTGAGGGGTTACAGGTAGCTGCAGTGGTATCAAGAGTTTGCCATCTTCAAGGGACCACAGATGGCCATAGCAGTATCGAGAATTCACCATCTTTGAGGGACCCACAGGTGGTTGTAGTGTTGATGGTATCAAAAATCAAGATGAGAGAAGTTTTTTCTTCATTTTTTTGAACAAACCTTTCTCTTTTTTTATTTTTTGCTGAATTTTCCTTTTTCTCCTTTTGTTCTTTCTTTCACAACAACATCCAATTCTTTTTATTTTTTTTCCTTCTCCTATAGCTATCCCCCAACTTGCCTTTTTTATTTTTTTAATCTTTTTTACTTCATCTTTTTTTTTTCATGAGAAGACATCCTCCTTCTTATTTCTTCTTCCCCTATGCCCAAGCTCCATCATCTCTCTTCACCAAGCCCTTCTCCCCTATCTCACATTGGATCTAGTGGTGGCAATGCATAGGAAGCTCCAATAGGGTGGTGGAGCATAGGCTACTTGCTTTCTCAGCCCCGTAGATGTGGACAAGGAGTGGAGGGGCTGGACAACAAAGAGGGAATGATGAGGGCAACCTCGATGGCAAAGGGATCCATGGTCTAGACCAAGATTCAGCTAATGCCAAAGTCGACAATCTTGATGTGGTGGTGTGCATGGATGTGGCGAAGATGAGCGAAGCCACAGGTGGCTGCAAACATGGGGGACAAGCTAATTCCTCCTCCCTCTAATCTTTTCCTTCGATTTGCCTCTCCTCACTTCTTGAATTTTTTTTACCAACTAACCAGTTTTCCTTTTTTGTTTTTTTTTTTACCACAAGTTCCCCTCTCTCACATGACCTCACTATTTTTTTAATTTTTTTCTATTTTTTGAGGGCCAAGAAAGTAACCTTTTTTATATTTTTTTCATCTTCTTCTCTTCCTATTTGTGCCCTGCCTCTTCTCACCCGACTAGAGTTTCCCTTGGCCTCATGTCTTCAAATTTGGGCCAAATCTGGCCAAAATTCAATCAAATCTAGCCCCAATCAGCAACAGGCAACCACAGAAGGAGGCTGATGTTGTATCTAGGTGGCAACGAGCTCGGTGATAAAGGCTTCTGGCAGCTATTTTAGCGCACGAGGCAGTGCGATAAACTTCCACACTGACACAAAAGTGACAAATGACTCATGTCTCCATGGAGTGGTGGTGAGGTCGGCGATGATGGGCAAGCATTGTGGTGTTGGCCATTGAGAAGGGTGTCTGGGCAGCTATGGCAGTGCTAGGGTTTCAGGTTCTGGCAATGGAGAAGGGATGGAGCAGTTTGCCGGAGGCCGGGGGATGGTGCGGGTGGTGTCAGATCGGTAAGCAAGTGGTTGAAGCATGGGAGCAGGGATCCTGCACAGGGCAGCTTCTAACAAGGAGGGCACGGGCGGTGACAATGGAAGAAGGAAGAGGATTGGTAGAGGAGGCACAACAGCGCGATTTTTGGCTTCCTCACTAATAGGTGCAAGCTTATGCCAGAACTGGGCAATGCTCGGGTGCTCATAGCCATTGAAGGTGGGCTGAGCAAGCAACACGGGAGCATCACCATAGACCTCACGGTGAGCAATGCAACAGAAGAGTAGGAGAATAGAGAAAGAACAAAGAAGAGAGCTAAGAATTCACCGACCTTTTCATCAATTTTCAACTTGCATTTACTCCTATCCTATTTCTTGTTCTCCTCTTTAATCTTCTACCTCTCACCTTTTTGTTTTGCAGGATTTCATTAGTTTTTATAGGTGCCCGAGAGATAAGACGTTAGGTTAACAATAATTTAAAGTTTGAATGTAAAAGATTGGATTGCTATCTATTCATTGGAGATGCGGATGAAGTTTGTTTGAATGTGGATTCTATTTTAGTTTGGAGGAGGATAAAATCCTTAATTTAGATGTTTGAATCATGGATAAAAATCTTGTTTAATTTTCAAATTACAAATGAAAATATATCTTTTTGCAAAATTACGAAATTTAGGGGGTTATTCGCAAATTTTGTTTGGAAAATTCGGACTCAAATTGTAATTCTATAGATTTTGAGGGGCCTTTTTACAAAAAAATTTATTTATACATTTTTCTTTGAAGCTTTCTTGGCTTTTTTGGATAAAATTTGGATTTATTTATCAATAGAAATTTTTGAAAGATTTATTTGTGAAAATTAGAGTTCTAGGTATTTATTTATAAATATCAAATTTTGAGGGGTCTATTCATAAATTTTGGATTCTATGGGGATCATTTTATAATTTTAGCATTTTATTGGACTTTTTTGCAAAATTTTCATCGAGGACTACTTTGTAAGAAAAATCATGTCAAGGACCTTTTCGTAAAAATTTATTTGATATAGGGATCTATTTGAAAAATACTTATACTTTTTCATTTTAATCCAGATTTTGAATGAATTTTGAGCTCAATCTTGTCCCAAATATTTAGCCCACTCAGCTCATTTTATCTTGAACCCAAATTTCTTAAGAATTCAAATCCGAATAAAGCTTAATTTTTGGTCAAATTTGATCACATTTTAGATTTAATTGAGATTGACACTTAAGTCATAATTTACTGACATACAAGTTTAAATTTTAGTCATATTTCAATTAAATATGATTATGGCAAAATCACCTCAAATAAATTGTCCCTTTCACATTCTCTTTCCGAGTTTTGACCAGAGGAGAGGGTGCAAATAATTTTTAGGTACTTGCTCCTACATCAATATTTCAGGAGTTGACTATGTGAATTTGAATTTTCATGTGAGAGTAGACTTGACTTGTCATATGATAATAGACTTATTTTACCACGTGAGAGTATACTTGACCTGCTATGCAATGATAGATTTATTTTACTACGTGAGAGTGAAGTTGACCTGCCATGCGATGATGGATTTATTTTAACATGTGAGAGTGGACTTGATTAGCTACATAGAGCATAACTTCCTGAGTTTGAAGTATTTTCATGGCCCGTGGGGCGTAGGTGTTAACTTCATTAGTCTTAAAGTATTTTCGTAGTTCATGAGCCATAAGCATTAACTTTATTATTTTTGAAGTGTTTTTCATAATCTGTGGGGCATAGGTGTTAATCTCTTTGAGTTTGAGGTATTTCGTCACTTGTGGCGTATAGGTGTTAACTTATTTGATTTGAGATATTCTATAGCCTATAGAGCATAGATGTTAACCTCTTTGAGTTTGAAGTATTCCATAACCCATGAGGTGTAGGTATTAATTTTTTTGATTTGAGTTATTCTATAATCCATGAGGCATAGATGTTAACCGCTTTTATTTTAAAGTATTTTGTAGTCCATGGGGTGTAGGTGTTAACTTCTTTGTTTTTGAAGTATTTTTATAACCAATAAGGTGTAAGCAATAATTTCATAAGTTTGAAGTATTTTTATAACTAATGAGGCATAAGCAATAACTTTATGAGTTTACAGTATTTTCATAGCCAATAAGGTGTAAGTGATAATTTTTTTTGATTTTGAAGTGTTTTCATAACCAATAAACCATGAGCAATAACTTTTTTTATTTTGAAGTATTTTTATAGCCAATCAGGCCTAAGTATAAGTTTATGAGTTTGAAATATTTTCATAACCAATAAGGCGTAAGCAATAATTTCTTTGATTTTAAAGTGTTTGCATAGCCAATTAGATGTTGCAACAGGCTCTTGTTAGCATATGGCTTATATAGTATACTGGGTGTTGCTTTCCCTCTTAATTGCTTACCAACACTAAACTCATAGAGTGATCTTTGACTAGGAGGTAAAGATAAGAGGACTTCATGGGGGCTCAGTTTTACAAGTAGTTGAGGTGCAACTAGATATTCTTTAAAGGCTTTGAAAGCTTGTTCACTGGCATCATCCTACTTAAAATCATGTCTGCTCCTCAATGCTTTGAAAAAGGTTAAACATCTTTCTCCAAAGTTTAAGAAGAATTGGTTGAGAGCTGCCAATATCCCAGTAAGACATTGCAACTCCTTAATCAAGGTGGGCGATTTCATCTCCAATACTGCTTTGATCTTCTAAGGATTTGCTTCAATCTTGTGTTTCAAAACTGTGTACCCTAGAAATTTTCTTGCAATTCCACCAAATATGTATTTTTTTAGGTTCAATGTCATATGATATTTTCACAAGGTGCTGAAGGCCTCTTGAAGGTTTGCCACATGATTTGAAGTGGGGATGCTCTTCACTAGCATATCATCTACATAAGCCTCCATATTCCTTCCAATTTTGTAACTTGAAAACTCGGTTTACCATCCTTTGATATGTGTCCCTTACATTCTTCATCCCAAAAGACAAAGCTTTATAACAAAATGTCCTCTGATTCATGATAAAGGAGGTATTTTCTTCAACTTGAGGATGCATCTTGGAAAGTCATTTTGATCCAATCCATTCTGATGATATCTTGAGAAAGCATTGAGGAAGCTCAGAAGTAGGTGTCCAGCAATAGAATCTACCAATTGGTCAATCATGCAAAGTAGATAACTATCCTTGGGTCATGCTTTGTTAAGGCCAGCAAAGTCCATATATATTCTCCATTTGCCATTTCTTTCTTGACCATGACAACATTGACTGACCATTCTAGGTACTAGACTTCTTGTATGAATCTTGCATTCAAGAGATTCTCCACTTTCTTAGCTATAACTTTCTGCAGCTTCACTGCAAAATGACATTTTTCTATTTCATAGGCTTCATGCCTTCTAACAGCCTATGCTTTGTGACTCATGAATCAATCCATGAAAAGTTTTCTGAGGTCAAGGTGAAAACATCTTGGTTAGTCCTTAAGAGGTCTTGAAGCTTGATGGGACAAAATCAGGTAACTTGGCTCTAGCTTTAAAATTATGACCAGTAGCTTCATCCAACACCATGCTCATCAAGTACTCTATGGCCTTTGGCCTTTCTCAAGAGTCCTCTTCGAGCTTTTCCTTCTCCTTTGACTTTTGTTCATCCTAATGGGCTAGGTAATAATGTTGAGCTACCTCACAATCTTTGTGGGCTTCACCTATCCCAAATTTTTTCAAGAACTACATTACTCAATGATATGTGAAGATTTTTGCCTAGAGGTTGTTTATCACTGGTCTTCTTAGTATTGCATTAAAGGAAGATCTCACACACACTATTAGAAAATTAGTAAACACCATTGATCCCCTTTATCATTCTCCTATGGGCATAAAAATTCTGACAATGCCTTCAAGAACCAGTGAATCCCCATGAATCTAGAGAGCTACCCCCTATGGTGCCTTGGCAGTTGATCACACTTCATCTGCTCATACACCCTTGCAAATAGGATATTAGCTGAGGATTTTGTATCCACCATCATCTGCTTTGTCAAGTAACCATCTAGCATAGTCATGACAACTAATGCCATAAAAGGTGGACTTAATTTACTACATAAAAGTGGATTTAATTTTACCACATGAATGTAATCTTGATTCACCATCTGGATATGGATTTAATCATCACATAACATGGACTTGATTTGCCACATGAAAGTGGACTTAATTTACCATATGAAAATGGATTTGATTTACCACAATAGGTGAACTTGATTTTTCATACAAATGTGAGCTTGATCGCTACATAAAATGGACTTAGTTTTTCATCTAAATACAAGTTCGATTGCCAGCAAAATGGACTTTAATTAGCTAGTTTCCAAAGTTGTCACTTTGATTTTGCTATGTCAGAGATAATATGTTTGGCTCGCAATTCTCATCAAGAAAGAATTGATTTTACCATCTTAGAGGTAATCAATTTGGTTTTATGGCTTTAAATGTGATAAACTTAATCTCGTCATATTGGAGATGGTGTACTTCTTTTGCCATTTTAGAATAGCATATTTGATTTCACCACCGTGTAACTAATTTGCTTGAAGCTTTTGTCATGGATTTCATGACTTTTGACTTGATCTATTGATTATAGAGCAATAGGAAACATCCTATATATTACTTTCCTTTGAATGCTATGACAATAAATATATGTTAAATATTAGAGGAGAGGATTTTACTTGTCCTTAGTATTTTGAGGTAAGGGAAGAACCCTTGATCAGCTTTTTGTATTCTTAAAGCCTCGGCTATATGCTTCCTTTATAAGTATTTGACAAAAGAGTCTTAATTTTCTTGTCTATAACCTTTTTTAATAGTAGAAAATAAAGATTTCACTTGGTATTAAGCTAATAGACTAGCTGTCCACCTCAAATGCTTTAGTAATATGCTTTCCTTAAGCATGAGAGGACTTGACTTTACCTTCACTATCTTCTTTTATAGGAAAATGGATTTAATGTTTGATTGAGCATTCACAATATATGCTCAAGCAATATGCCACCTGACATTATTATATATTTTTGGAAGAGAGTTGTTGTATATGCTCGCATGTTTTATATGTGAGCATTTTCCATTTTCTTCCTTGCATAGAATAGCAAGAGTATGGTGCTTATTTTTGAGAAAAATATCCTATTTTGATCAAAAGGGGTTCTACTTTTATTTTTTATGGATTAGAGCCCTCGCATCAATAATGTAAAGACTATCACTTAACAATGATTGGGAGAAGAGATTCAACCTATGTTGGAGTGGTCATAGAATCAAAGGGCTCGGGGAGAGATATGCCCCCAGTTTTGATCACTTTTAGGTAGTGGTTGATGACTTGACCAATCGGTCCAACTAATTTGATTTTGATTGCTTGGAGGGCTATCTTGAGTGCCACTTTGAAGCTTCTTCACCTTATCATTCATACCATATCTTGGTAGGGCAAAGAATAAAATAAGAAGTTACTATTTTTATGAGACTTGTCTCCTATAATGTTATATTAACATGATGTAGTAGTTAGCTGACTCAGTGAGTAGACACTTTGATTGATACTTATTGAGTTGCAATACTTCAAGCTAATAGTTTGTCTTCTAAATGCCAAATTGGCAAATAAGGTTTGAGAGAAGTAACCTTATGAAATGATATTTTCTCTCTTTTTAAATTTGATCATGATGTTGGAAGAAGAAAATGATGCAAAGTGTATGTATTTGTAACATTTTGATTGACAGGTGATGTATTCTTCCATATTTGATTATGGCCTCCTACTTGGTTAGGTTTGTTGATATTTGAGAATAATTTTAGTCTCAAAAGATAATAGGTCACCAATTGATCTTCCCTTACACTTTTTTCTAGTGCAATATTTTTTTTTTAGAAATCTATTTTTCTGGTGATTTCATTATTTTTACCATGCTCCTATTGGTTAGTTACTTCTTTGAATTTGGCTTTGATCTCAGATATCTCTTGACCTTAATTTTCAATGTTTGCACACCCATAGATGCCAATAGGTACTTACTCTTTAGGTGGTCTTTTTTGATCAATAATATATCAAAATGAGGCTGGATCAATCCTCTTAATTCTGGGCATGTGATTTAATTTTCTCCCTCTTTTTATTTTTTTTCTTATCTTTTTTTAGCAATCTCATTTCTCTTTTGAGAATCCAAGATTTATGGGCTCGTAGATGCCAACCAGTTTTTACTCTTTGAATATGTCTCTCTTGGCTTGGTTTTCCATATGAAACTTGTTTATTTAAGACTTTATTTTTTATTCTTCTTTTTTTTTCTTTTTTTTTTAAAAAAGGAGTGATCTTTTGCTTCTAGGAGAAGATTCTCAAGAGGTTATCTTTCGATTTTAGCACTTTCATCTTTGAAATAACTTTTCTAACATGATTTTAGTTACTTGCAGATTGGTCGTTGTATTTTCAAGCTTACATTCATGAAGTTAACTTAGGGCATCGGTTGGGAGGAGGGGGAGGTGTTGGAATTCCAAATATACCATATTTCATCATTGACTATCCTTGTCTTGGAATAATTTTCTTTTACTTTCAGGGAACTTATCTCTAAGATAGAAGATATTTTACCTGAATACTAAGAAAATTTTTTTGTTTTATATATATTTTGATTCTTTTTTTTTTTTTTTATGTTTTGCCTCAATAAGTATCAAATGCACATTTGACTAGTTGATTTTGATGTGACTAGAAACTCCATCATAGGCTAAATATTTTTTTTTATTTTATGGTTTCAAAACTCATGCAATCATTTGACTCTTCTATGTTGTTGACTTAGTGCAAGCATCCTTCTTTCATATTTTGTTGCTTGTCCATTAACAAGTCTAGCATTAAAAGATGACATTGTTCCTTTCTCAACTGAAGAAGGTTAAACGCATATTCTTCTGCTATTCTCCTTTAGCCCCTCTAGTATTGGAGGTGAGGATTATAGAATCTAGCTCTAGGTTTAGTTTGACATCCCGAAGTTGGCCGAATATCTCATTGATCCTTCTTCTGATAAGTTGTAAGTAGTCAAGTTGTCTTTTGCCTATTATTTAGTCCTTGAAAGACTAATGTTTTGATTTGCGCTAATGAACCCCTATTTCATCATCGAGATTCAACATAATAATATTTGACCTTTGCTACTGGGGCAAACTCCGCCTTTGCCTCTTGCATGAACTTGATCTTTTGCTCCCTGGATGGACTTGATCTTTTATTCCCTTGGATGGACTTAATCTTTGTCCACAGGGTGGGAGGCGAGGGGCGGATCCATACTGAATAAGTAGAGTAGTGACTAGATCAATAGTAATATTAGCAATACTAGGAGCAATGATACTATTAGTGAAAGCAGAAGCACCATACATGAAGTAGATAGAGTTAGACATAGCTTGATGGTTGTATAAACTCCAGCTGCCCCCACGATGATTGTTATTTTGGCATTGAGGTTTGGCATAATGGAATTTGGACTTAGAGCCTTTAAGTGGGTTTAGTCCTAGCGCTCTAAATGGGAGGTCCTTCCCCCTGAACAGGAGGTCTCTGCCCCTTGGATGAGAGACTTTTGCCCCTTGAGTGGACTTGGTCTTTGTCTACTAGGTAGGAGGCAAGAGGTTGATCTGTGCTTACGTTGACTTTGGTTGCCCTTGTAGTGATCATTGGTTGATAAAAGTGTACTATAACTTTGCCCCCGTAGTGATCGTTGGTTAACAAAGTGTGCTGTAAATCATTCACTAAGGATGATGGTATGGATTAGAGTAGGAGAGCCACTTGATAATACCATTCCCTTTCTCTTGTATCAGACTCTTTCTTTAGTTTGCTGCTGCTCTTGTATTCCTTTTTAATTAAAATGACTTCTTAGGTGTCAATGTGCTCTATAACTAGCTGAATAAATTTTGCCAAATTTTTAGATGTCGACAAGCCTTCTCATAGGTAACTCGAGGCTATCAAATTTTATTAATTGCAGCAATGAGAATAATAGAGTTATCCAGTTCGGTAACCTCTAATTGAGCTTTATTAAACCGAGCCAAATAGTCCCTTAGGCTTTTTCGTTTCTTTTGCTTTAGTGTTAATAGTGTTAAGAGGTCTTCTTGTTGAGGTACCAGTAGAATAAACTGTTCTATAAACCTATTTGTTAAGTCATCAAAATGGTAGCTAAGTGCCTCGGAAGCCCAGTGTACCAAGCTTGGGCTAGACCTTGCAATTTCATAGGAAATGTTTTACACATGGTTGAATACCACATGCCTTGTAAAGTCATGGTGTTTCTTAATATGCTGATGTGATCCATTAGGTCCTTTAAGCTATCATATATCTCATAGGGAGACTATCAAAACTTTGGTTGAATAAGAGAATATGTATCTCAGGAATTAATGGAGTTTTATACTCATGTGACTCAAGTGGTCTAGCACTCTAAATTTTTCCTAAATTATATATGTCATAACTTCTCTCAGTGTGTCTTGTGCATCTCTAGTTGAAGCTCGATTGACATGTAAGTAATATGTTGCTTTGTCAATCGAATCATAGGTGAGATTGTACCCACCGTAATCCCTTAAGACTTGATACCAAAGGGAAAACATTGCCAATGGTTTATGGTGGCTTGGATGTTGTCGTGCACTGAAGTGCAGCTAGCTTGCAGTGTGATGCTGCAACTCACATGCTTGGTTTGGTATAACACCTTGGACTGAAACTTGATCTTGATGTTGGGCTCGCTATTAAGCATAATAAGTTTGGAGATTTTGCATCACTTGAGCTAGATTTTGCTATTGTTGAGCTTGCAAGTTATGCATGATCTGCACTTGAATCTCTAGTAGTTGTGTCACTTGTTGTCCAACGACGACCAATGTTTGAAATTCTTGTTGGTTCACTGAGTTGGAGGGCCTTGGAAGTATTTTGAGTACCACTTGGAGGGGAGCTCCATGAGGGTCTGGCAATAGCTTGGATGCTGACTTAGCTTGTTAAACTGACACGTCTGGCTTGCTGGAAGAATTATGAGATTCAGCTAGTGCTAGAACCTTTGGCCCCCAGGCAGATTCTTCGATGATGAGGGTCGTGTTGCTTTGGGTGGCATGACTAGTAGAAGATCATTGGAGATCTTTTAGGTTAGATAGAAAGATAAGTAGAATATATCTCAATGAAAGTACCAATTTATTGATGGAGTCTGGTTCGTCCACTGATTTCCGTCAATAGGTTCCTTAAGATCAATCTGGCAGGCTCCTCTTCCGAATAATCTACAACAAAAACAAAAATAAAGAGAACCATTGAGAACTCTTCGACCGTGGTGCTCCAACACTTAAGTTAATGACATACACGCAGAGTATAGTAGAGAGAAGGAAGAGGCATTAGTCCTTAACATTTTGGAGATGGGGATAGTTAAATGGTGCAGAACATATTTGAATCTTGTGGTTTGAGGGCCATAATCTTGCCGGATTAATCGTAACAGACAACTATGAATCCCAGATCTCTTGGGATCTTCTTCTTCTTCTGAATAAGAGTCTATAATAATTCAAATTTTATCTTGCTAACACTGAGGTATTTGAGCTTAATGATTACTCGATATAACCTCCTTACATAACCCTCAATTGAGGACACCGAGCTTCTCATACTTCAATGTTGAGATGAGTCAAACTACTCGTAGTCCGTGTGCCGAGAGCTTTTCACAGCTCAATCTCAAGGCAATTTTTTATCTTCGATGTGTCAATTCACAAATGGTTTAGGGTTTAATTCTTATTGACCCTTTGACTCAGCCTATTTACATTGTTATATCATCAGAATCTATAATCCTTAAGGCTCAACACCAACAATTGAGCTTTGAAATCAAGTTTTGAAATATGAAGGGAAACTAAAAATTTACTTATAATTAAGACCAAATTGATTGTTTGTGATATTTTTTACATATATTGTGTGCTGAGCTAAGGACTTTGGCCTTTTTCTTCCTGAGTTTTCTAATGATTTCCGTCAAGAGTAATCCCCAATAGTTAGAACTTCCCTTTCCCAACCAGAATCTAGATCCCATCTCGACGATCCTCCGCAAAAAATTTGAGGGATCAAAAATCAGAGGCCAAGTGTCAAATGGAAAAAAGCCCAATGAACTACTAATGCCACACTCGTCAAAGCAAAAATAGAAGAAGAACATTGTTACTTATCTCAACAATTACGCTATTCATTTGATAACTTCTTCAACTAAGTAATCAATGATTGAATTGACGATTATCTTTTTTAATATGTTGTGTATAGCATGAATGACCTTTAACTCCTCTAATATTCAAAATTTTTAATAAATTTTACTCTTTTAGTTTTGAAAAATATCTACCTATATTTCTACATGTTATTAATTCTAATTAGCAAATTAAATTTGTTCATATTGTTAGAATTTTGTTTATATTATCTTTTATTTATTATTTTTTATAGTTATTGATATTATTGAATTTTTGTTTATATAGAAGAGGTTATTGGAAATTTCAAAAATCAGAAGACAATCTGTATACATAAAGGCTCCTTTAATCCGAGATCAAGGTCAGGATCAAAAATTTTTAAACTTTTTTCTAAAAAAATTAATATTAATTATTTTATCTTATTATTAAATTAAATTATTATAAAAATAATTAATTATTTAAAATTTGAATTATGATATGATTAATTTTAATAAAACATATTAATTTATAAAAATATTACAGTAATTTTGAACTTAATTAGTTACCAAACGCCCACATACAATATCTCAATATTCTAAGACTTGCGTGCAAGTCATGCAACCTATAAACTAGATCAGCCGCCTCGATGATCTTCGGTTTGTCTAATCTGTTCGCCTCGTTGAGAAAGAAAGATGTGGGGGTCACAGTACTGCGAGAACCCTCCGGAGCTCAGCCCCTCTTCCGGCGGCGGCGCCGTGGTGGAGAGCCTCGGCGGCCTCAAGACCTACATCGCCGGCTCGCCGGAATCCAAGCTCGCTGTCCTCCTAGTCTTGGAATTTTATAAGGGTCTTTGGAATTTTACTCTTTTCCCTTGATATGGTTATGATGTCTAACCTCAACCAGATAAAGGAAACATATTGTAGTTTATAGTGAACTAATTCTACTAATTTTTGGTAGAGTACTTGTACTACATTTGATTTTTGAAAATTAGGAAACATAAAGAAAACAAAAGAGAAAGAGAGGAGTGGTTTCAATTAGTTGGGTGCATAAATTATCATCTGAACCACGCAGCGCAGACACTAATGATTTGTTTTATTGATTAAACAGGAGACAAAATTAATTATCTTAGGGAACTTGAAAAAAATTAACAGAAAAATGAGTTAATTGGGTGGGGGGAGGGAATGGGATATTGGCGCACTCGGTCAACTATAGTAGTTCATTAACTGAGTATTAATGTGCAAACCTTTTACTAATAAGTTCAACCTTTGTTGTGCTTACTCATTAACTCATCCATATGCAGATAGATCGAACAAATAAACAAGGTGCCATGCATGAATAGCCACTGGATGCTGAAAGGGGAATTTTAAATGAGCAAATCAGATCTATGATGCAATTAGAATGAATTTTGAAACCTTAGGAAGCTAAATAAGAAGACAAGGCATCGTCTTTTGACGGTAACTAGCAGAGTAAATACAAGGAAGATAACTATAAACTAGCGTTGTTAAGGTGGTCCACCTTAGTGATTATATGGTTGGCTAGGTGTCTTGTGGGGGCGGCTAGACTAGGTTGCATAATATCAAATTATAAGTTAAAGAAATTGTATTACAAACTTCTTTTTTTGTTGTTATTTGTCACTTAGAACCAAAGAGTAGTAATTTAGCTGAAAAAAAAAAGATTCAATGTAAGATGGTCTTCATAGAGCCACAATAAACAGTAACAAAACTTGTAATTATTGTATGATAAAATGATCAATGACTGGTTGATGCAGTGGGGAAGCACAAAGGGTAAGGAAGAAAATTACGTCTTCTTGTTAAGGTAGATTTTTAAATTTACAATGAAGATAAAGAGAAAATAGATTCAAACTAAAAAACATTATCGATGAGAAAGTTTTTTTTTCTTTTTTACAACCTTGAAGTTATATATATAGTACCCAAACAACTTAGAATTTTAGTTGGAATAAATTATGTATAAGACTTAAAACTCTAATGCTAATTCTACATAACTTATTTGAAATAAAAAATGTTTAAATTCTATTTCATATTGGATTAGGATTGTAAAAATCTTGAATTCAGAAAGAAACCCTAATTTTGACTGACTTAGAAACCAAATTAGTAAAAGTAATAAATAATAAAATTATAGGATTTACACTCAGTTTTTTAACATATGGTTATTTTCTAATTTTGGATGAATATTCTGAAAGATATATGATCTCAATATTAACATATCTGAATTGGAATTGGCATTTAATTGACTTGACCTTGAATTTGTTGTAAAAAAGATATTATTGTCCTACATCAGACTTCTCTACTTGTAAATCAAATCAAAACTTGAAATTTTACTTGGGAAACTTTGTTACTATTTAATATGGAGAAGTTCAAAACTTGAAGCTATAAACCAATGAAGTTTATTCGGAGAATGTTTTTAGCATTTCGATCTTTTGTTGGTTTATAATACCATAACTTTAATTTTACCAACCACTCTATCAAGATACTGGACTTGGTTTCAAATTAAGTTTTTCTAAAAATCATCTTACCATCTATAGACTTCCAATTGAAGTATTTTTTTTTTTACAAGCATTTAAATAATTTATTAGATAACTAGAACATGTATTATGAATTTTAGATTTTGTAGAATGAAGACTTCCTCATGCATTATTTTTGTTTGTTCAAAAGAGTTTGATAAATTCAAATAATAATTTTCACATGCACAATCGGTATTTTCATTAATAGAAAATTCATTCTTGAAAATTTTAAGATTATCAATTGATTCACACAAATTCTAGTTGATAGTCACTTGAGTAATTTCTATAATATCCAAATCTACTTCTTTATATTTCAAAATTAACTCATTAATAAAGGAATCTCTAATGGCAGTAATAAATTCTTTATTTACAATTTTGTCTTCTACAAATCCAATGCCACTTCTTCAACTTGATGACTCGAAATCAGAGGAAGATTACCAAAATGTGAGATTAACGTTTCATGGTTGTCTCCATAGGTTTTAAGTTCGGAAGTTCATGAAAAAGAAATATGCCTATCTTGATCTTGATTTTTTTTTTGAAAGCATTATGTGAAATAGTTTAATTATATTGGACTATGAGCGAATTTTTGGCTTGTCTTCACATTTTTTTTAATTTGAATTTGCTCTCAAAAAAAATGAATCATAATCACTTAACTTGTACTCAATAATTTTCGCTAGCTTTTGTTTCGGTATCTCCATAAGGTCGAAAAAATTCTTGACTTTTTCTATCCAAACAAACAAATCCTCATAGTAATGAAAGTCATGCATACTTATCTTATTAAGATCTTGATTTTCTCGGATAGCTCCATATGTTGATTTCTAAGATATCTGGTTTTAAGGTTTATTGATGATCAATTGACATGATCGATGAAGAATTTTGACTCTTTTAACTTTTTTATATTTTTTATTAATAGAGTTAAAAAAGGACTTATTTAATAGAATTTCAACTTTGATAATATGTAGGATCATCATTTATGAAGTTTTTGTCACCAATTACAATCATTGGCATTGAGTTAAGAAAAAATTTCGTTATAATACCAACTAGCAAGGAGGAAAACGCATATCGGAGGGAATGATCATTATCTTATCATCATGATAGGTCTTTGAATTAACAAGAAAGAGAAAATAAACTTAAAATAAAAACATGTTATTAATGAAAATTTTTTTTATTACAAACAATAAAATTATAAGTTATTTTAAGTTGTTTGAAAATATTAATTAGAATAAGTTAGAAATAAAACAAACTTTAATGCTAATTCTAAATAACTTATTTTAAATAAAAAATCTAAATTCTATTTTATATTAGACTAGAATTGTAAAAATTTGGGATTTAAAAATATTCAAATTTTAACTGACTTAGAGACCAAAATAGTAAAAATTATAAACAATAAAATTATAAGACTTGATTTCAATCTTTTAATGAATGATTACTTGTCTAATTTAGATGAATATTCTAGAAAATACAGCCAGATCTTACTACTATTGACTATTTCTTGTTTTTCTATGTCAATATGTTTCCACCCATAAATAATTAGAATTTTGAGACGAAATTTTTTGTCAATTTGAGATTTTGTCTAGTTTGAATCAATGTAGGTTGTACATCAAGGGGATCTTGCTTAGTATAGCACAAATCTAGAACATCATGCTCTATAGGTACCTTAGAATTTTGTAATTTGCATCGAAATGTGGTTTTCTTGGTATTTGCATAAACTGACTGATAGTGTTTACCATAACCCAATGTCTAGTTTTGTAATTGTGTGATAAATAAGTTAACCCACTAATCTTCTATATTGTTATGCATTCTTTACTTTAACTTACAGGTCATGATACAATTTGATATTAGGATCCCTAGGGGTTTTTGATTTCTTGTTTCCAAGCATGCTTGTTTCATTTAATAAGTCCAAAGTATACTTTTTTGTTACAATGTTAGGTCTTTGGAAGAGTGAGCTACTTCATTTCCCAAGAACTAGTAAGCTTATCAAGATTCTTATTCTTAAATTGAGTCTTCAAGAATTCTTTTGTTATTTTATACTTTCAGTATCATCACTTGTTAAGATTATACAACATGCTATAACATAAGAAATTTGAAGAAGCCTTTCGGCAAGAAAAAACATCTTTAGATGAGTTTTTTGCACTTTGGGACATCGCACCAGTTGCCATACAAAATAAAGAAGTCGCCTGTTAGGGATTTTCTAGCAAAGACTGTTTTGATGTTTAAATTAGAGGCACTCTTGGTGAATCTTTGGTGGAGGAAAAGCTTGAGCTATTGCTTTCTGAAGAAGAAAAATATGTCATTTATCTTTAGTTTTGGAGGTATTAGAGTTTACATATCTTGTAAAAAATTTGAGATTTGGAAGAGGGGCTGAGGGCGTTTGAGTTTATTTACCAAGGAGATTGTAAGCCCACAATCTTTAGGTTTGTCATGTAGCGGGAGGTGGAATAGGATATCGTAGAAGGCTGTTTTTGCGATTAGGGGGACCACCCTCTAGAAGATATGGGGAGTTTGCTTAAAAGGACTAAGATGTGGTTCCTTGACTATGCCACCCATTTTTTAAGGTAATCCTTCTGGAAGGTTTGTGGAGACTCCTAAGTTGATTTCTTATAACTACCAAACTTGAAGAATGTTGCTGAACTTTCGAGCCTAGAAATTTGTCCAAGTAGTCGTGTTGCTACAAACTCGAACTTCGAGTTCATTGACTGGACCTCCATGTGTGGGTGGAATACATATTCGGGCTACTAGAACTTGGTAGCACTATGAATGTTGCTCACTCGTAGGGGTCCAACCCCCACAAAGGGGGAGGGAATCTACTGAACATCTCAGACATTGGTGAGAATTTAGCCTGCATCCTATCCCCAATTCTTGTTCACCCCGGACAATCGTGTTGGATGAATTGTGACCTCGTACGATCACGTCGGGTGAGCAACAGCCATTTTGTCACAGTACTGACTTATGAGCTAAGAGGTCACACTTTGGCCAAGTATCTTATAAAGAGACTCCCAAGAGCCAAAAGTATCAAAGGCCACATCATGACATCGTAATATGTCTCGCCCGAATGAATTAGTTGGTAATATAAATGTAAGAAATAGTAAATGAAAAGAGTAATAAGAAGTGAAAAGGACAGAGACACTTCCCAACCAGAAAGCAAAGTTCCCACTGATGGTATACTTAGTGTAAGCGAGTTCTAAGATCACATCTTTTGAATAAAATCCTGTTGGAAAAAGAAATCCAATTAGAGATAAGCTGCCCATGAGCATCATGGCATAGGTCAAAGGGAAGGAGGAGGCAAGCCGCCCCATCTTCCGCATATCTTGCTCATCCGACATGCTATGAATTACGGAACCTGCACTCAGGAAGAGTAATGCTTTGGAAAACTCATGATTCATTAAGTGAAAGATACTAATCGAATAGGTAGAGATGTCGCAAGCAAAGATCATATAGCCTAATTGACTGCAAGTTGAATAAGCTATGACCCTCTTTAGATCGTTCTGTAATATTCCAGTGGTTGCTGCCAGGAATGAGGTCATAGCTCCTCCTAAAGCAATAACAATCAAAGCCATAGGTGGGTATTCAAATAAAGGAGAGCACCTTGCTATCATGAAAACACCAGCTGTGACCATAGTAGCTACATGAATCAAAGTAGATACTAGAGTGGGACCCTCCATAGCATCGGGACTGAGTATGCGATCCTATTTGTGCAGATTTCCCAGCAACACCAATAAGAAGTAAAATACAAATCAGAGTTATGGCATTCAATCTCATATTGTGAGAAATCCATGAATTTCTGGGGGCAATCGCCCTAGCGTTATGGGGATCCAACTCTATCCCTTGTTTACTAACAATGAAACCTAAAAGTTTTCCAGAGAACATTAGGGTTCATCTTAAGGTTGTTCTCTCTAGCACACTGTAGAACCTTCCTAAGGACCTTGGCATGGGCGGACCTAGTATTGGATTTCACTAAGATGTCATCTACGTAAACCTCCATGTACACATGCATCATGTCATGAAATATTGCTATCATTGCCCTCAAGTAGGTGGCTCTAGCATTTTTCAGTCTGAAAGGCAAGATGACATAATAGTAGGTGACCCAAGGTGTGGTTTTTTCATGATCACTCTCAGCCAAGCATTGGTAACCAGATAACCCATCCATGAAAGGGAGCATCTCGTATCTAACAGTGTTGTTGATGAGGACGTCAATATGAGGAAGAGGAAAGTCATCTTTCTGGCAGGCTTTATTGAGATCTCTCATATCAATGCACACCCTGACTCGTCCATCCTTCTTGGTAACTAGAATGATGTTGGCTACCCACTAACGATACAACACCACTTTGATGAATTTTGCCTTGTGTAACAACTCAACCTCTTCCTTAACCATCAAGGCGGTCTTTGGGTGGAGTCTAGCACACAATCAGAGTACTATGTTTTCTAGCGGAGCTCTCTGAACCAAAATGACTACTTTCTCTGATCAGGCTAAGGAAGCACCATACCCCTCCCTCTCATTATAACTCGAGTATCTGTGCTTCTCTCCATTACGTGATTTCACACGTTGGTTCGCCTCTTACTCAAAAGTGAAAATAACCCTAACAGGAGACCTAGTTGCTTTCTCCAAGTGAGTTTAGTAGCAGAGTAGGCAATAAGAGCCTTTCTTGTAGAATCCAATCCATCACAATGAAAAGGACTAGCTTCAAGCTTATCCATCCACACGTCAGATGGAATCTTTAGAGATCGACATTCCCACATAAAGTCATAGAATGATTGACTCTGGTATATGCTTCTTTGCCAAGCTTTATGAAAGAAAGAGTCCAAGGATCGAAAGGAAATTGATATGCCTCACACAGGCAACTTCGATAGGCTCAGCAGATAAGGCGAGATTGAAAGAAGAGAACAACTATTCCTATCATCAAGAAACTAGAGCTTTGGCTCCATCAATAAATTAGTTTCCCCTAGAATTGCTATTAAAAAATGCCTCAAAGAGCATCCTTCAAAGCGGGGTCCACCTCAGGGTGATACTAATCCTTCAACCTAAAGCATAAAGAGCCATTCATTCAAATGTGAAGGGATCAGTGTAGAACTCAACCTCGAGCCTCACGCGAAAATAAGGAAAGGAAACTCAGCAACTACTTTTTGAAAGACACTGCAGATGTAGGTGCATATGAATAGCGAAAGAGTAAGGAAGTTAGCTAGGAGAAGACTCCTTGGTATGAAAGATGGTAGTGAATTTCACTCTATATCGAGACGGTATACCCAAGTGGATCTATATGTGTAGCAACCATCCATCTTCAAATGGAAATGATAAGACTATCTGAGCTATCTGATCGAGAATAGGAAGAAGAATGCCTTCGTGCTTAAGGGTGGGAAAGAAGGGACTCTTTTTTACTAGTCCTCCCAATGGGACAAAGAAGGCAACTAAAAGCTTCACAGATGACTAGAAAAATAACAGAAGTTGAAAAGCTCATTCCTAATCAAGAAAGGACTACTCACCTAACTCTTTAGAAGTAGTATTCCATGACCAACGTCCTTAATTCGAAGAGGTAGCTTAAAGTTTTTGCCAACGTTGGGGCTGGCCGTAAGGACTTGACCTCTATTCAATGGTCACCTCGCATCGCAGGTATTTATTGTAGTTGCCGAAGGAGCAACTTTTGCCAATACCCCATAGAACCAGGAACTTGGAGAGCTCTGGGCTGTCTCCCTACTAGTAAGTAGGCCGTCTGGAAAGTTTTTCAAAATCTCCTGAGAGGGGCTAGCTATCAGCTATAAGGATAGCTGAAGATCGGCTTCATAAGGGAATCTCTACCATCTCTTTAGATGGGCAGAGGGAGTGCAAAAAAAAATCTATACACCTATCTCCCCAGTTCGGTAGTCAGCTTTTATATATAAAGAAAGCAGTTTTCGGTAGTTAAGTTGTGTTAGCTTGTTGTAAGGCTAAAGTTTAGAGAATATCTGATATCTGCCTCTATCTTGAGGCATGTTGCTAATAGTCTGCTAGACGACAAGGGGGATAAGAAAGATGATATCTTAGGTTTTGGATGCTAGCTTCACTTGCTTAACTTACAGGTAGTTGCATAAAGACTCTAAGCCCAATGGGATGTTTCCGTTGTCCTATTCTATGGCATTTGCTAAACAATCCAGTTCTTATATCTCCTTTCTGCTCCACTCAACTTCGCTTTTGTCCAAAGATTCCTTCTAACATAAGAGGGCATTTGTGAACAAGCCCTGCTAACAGCTCTTTGTCCTATTCTATTCCTATTTCCTGCTGGGTTAGAACTCGATCTAGGAATATCAATAACTTCGGTCTTCACTCCTGTCTCATGATTCACTATGCATCTGAGATGAATGAATGAGGGTAATTCTTTGTGTTCAAAAAGAGAACTTGGAGTCGACAGAGGATTTTATAACTGTGGATAGGACAAAAACACTAGCATTCGATGCACCAATGAATGTGCTTGTGGCCTCTTCTCTGCTCGATGCTTATTCTCTTCCTTCTGTGGCATTTGTTACCTATTCTGATTCCCTTGCAGAAGCTCCTTTTTTCACTTTCTTTAAGCTCTGTCAAAGAAAATAGGGTATATCTTCTTCTCAGGGTTCTTGCTTTCATAAGTGACATCGAATGTGGCATTTTCTTTTTTCCTTGGGTGTCCTAAATGCTTCCTAAAGGTGCAATAGAAGCTTGAGCCAAGGGCTTGTCGAAGGCATTAAAATGCAAATACGCATTAACCTCTATGCCTGGCTTCCTTCCTTCACAGAACACTTGCTACCATGGCATGGCCATTTTCTTATCTTCTTTCCTCGGTATTTACCATTATGCCCCTATGCTATCAAGAAGAAGGAATACCCGGCAAAGTCCCATCTACTCCTAGCGGGTTATTTCACTCCATCGTTCAGGCAGTGAACTTGGTTTGCGCAAGAATAGGTTGAGAGCTTCAAGCAAAGATCGACACAGGACCAGAGCTGAAAGCAAGTAGACAAATACGTTATTTTCGACGAATCCCCTGCTTGAGAATCAGCTGTTCACCTTTCTCTTACGCTAGAGCCTGCCGGGAGAAGGAGAAAAGAAAGTCTCGTGGGTCTCTCTGACTCTGCCTTCTTAGTGACATAGAGAAGAAAAGAAAATTTTTTCCAGAGTTGATAGCAGTAGAAAACATTTTGCCTATTCCTACTTGACTTCTTTCCTGAAGCTGCCTAAACTGGATCAATAGAATATCACACATGCACCATTACCATGCCTCATGTGAAAGTTCTAGTTCTAAGAGCAAGGAACTTTTTTAGTATAAGAAAAGAATAGGAAAAAACTGGGCACGGTAGATTCACTCATCCTGGCTGAAAATCCTAGCTTGAGTTGCCACGGGAATAGCCATGCCACGTGTGTGTTGTGGGAAGGTCCTCCAAGAAAGAGGCATAGAAAGAGTGAGAAAGCCCAATCCAGCCCTTCTCCTTCCACTTCCATGTCTCTACCTACCTCGGCAACAAAGCCATATGCGATCTATCTTTGCTTTCACTTTTTCGGAAAGCAACTCGAGCAAGGCAACCAGTCCAATGCTGCCCCACTACTATTCGTCCTATTGAGCCTTTCACCTGCTTCATCTATACCTGAAACGTATTTGTTCCCAAGAGTTGAAACCATGGCCATTGTCATATGGCTCTCTCAATTCCTTTTGAATAAGCTAACAATTGTTCAGGTACATTAATAAAGTTCATCCGGCCTGGGAAGTTCTTTCGTTGCCTTCTGCCACTCTGACTCCTACTAAACAAAAGGCTAAGATCATCGATAATGCCGATCCTCCAATTTTGGTTAGGCAAACAAGAACTGATTCCATAGCCCATCTTTCAATACAATAGCAGAGTTTGGATCTGTACTCAATCCATTTACACCTGGTCTAACTCCCAGGAATTCATCGGTTGGTTCTTCTTCTTCCTTCCTTCAACCCGGGCAACTACTTATTCTCAGTAGTCAGATGTGAAAGCAGAGCTAGCTCAGGACAGGAGATAGCCTTCCCTTTGGTTTGGGAATGTACTATGCTATCTATCAAGACAGAGTGCAATCAATTTGCCCTTTCATTCTCACTCGACTGATAGAAAATCTCTCTTCTCTCGAGTCACTATTCGGTCAAGCTTATCTTCTATCTCCTTTTAGGATAGCCTTCTTTGTTCACTCGTCTTAACCTTGCAACTATCCGGCAATCTCAAAAGAGTGAGAATAAATCTTTGCTGACTGGCCCATCTCTTTGCATAAGTAAATTGTCCACATGCCTAAAGGAAAGGCAACGTCAGCTTTTTCTTTTTTTAACTATTTTTAATGTAGCCCTAGGAAGAACTATTTTCTTCCACCTTTGGAAAGCACCTACACCTAATGGCTTAAGCCGCTGTTCCCATAGCAGCTTAATAATTAGGTGTGGGATTTCCACGTTCAAGCTAAAAGCTAGTTCTTTCTCTTCCTTCAATAGGGCTAATGGCGAAAGAGCCAATACTAGCAAAAATAGCATCACTTACTCTTGACTTGAAAGCCTAAAAAGATCGAATCAGCTTCTCTTTGTCGAGAAGAAAGTAGGAAAGTAAAGCCTTTTTCAAGCATTCCCATAGGGGCATGGAAGGCATTTTCGCAGTAGCGAAAGCAATTCTTGTTTTCCCCATAGTGGAAAGAGAGATCAGTCGATTGTTTATACCTGAAAATAGAAGCCAAAAGAAATATCATAATATATAGATAATTCCTCTTCTTTCTTTGATACCAAAATGAACTCATACCATTTTCTTGCTGGTGCACAATGAGCAAGATTGAACCAGTCCCTAGCAATAGAATACTGAACGTTGAGTGTGAACCTACAACCTACCTATTGGTGAATACTGAGCTATAACTCTTTTTTCCCTTCCCCCTCTCCCCAGGCAACCACAGATGCCAACTGGTATGGTATGGAGCCTATGATACTTGGTTACGGGTAGGAAGTGGACTTTCAAAGGTTCTACTCTATGTGTTAAGCATATCGCTTCTTCGTCCATGGAATTCTCTCCCGAGCATAGTATACGAAAGATACCTCGTGGCTTCATTCTATACTACATCATTTTCATTCCCGAGCAATGAAGGAAATGAGATCCCAATGGAGTTGCTTTCCAATATGATTTTTTGTCTTTACCATTACGTCCACCTTGCTACGCTTTCCCATACCCAGCCGAATCGTGCCTACGTTTATTGCCTTCAATGAATCAGGCTTGGGATTGGATTGGAGGGTATAGAACTAGAACTAGATGGGTGATGCTGATTGACGTACGAGCGAATATGAACACTCACCTCATGTAGCGATAGATAGAATACCGTACCAAACTACACTAACGAACAAAGCACTCCACCGACAAGCGAAGAAAGCACTACACCTGGTAGGCGAAGAAAGCACTACACCTAGCCGGCTATAGGCTATCTTTATAGCAGTAGTTGGGATCCTTTTCGGCTTTGTGCCTTGTGTCTTGACTCTTCTGGCTCCGAACCACCTATTCGACAACTAGCTGGGATGCAACCTTTTCAACTTGTAGCTAGGTTGGTTTTGCTATTCCCGTTACATCGATCAGCCATAGAATAGAACCACTATTGTATAATATATCCTTTAGGGTATTCCAACTCTTTGAAGGAATTCAACTGGCGAGTTGGCGCCAGGTTGGTTGTAGTTCTAGCCGCAGAGTTCCCTATTACTTGGACTTTGGGATCTTTTTCCGCTTTGTGTTTGGCAAGCTTTTTCCTTCCTAATCTGGCATGCTTTATTATAGTGGAGTCTTCCGATAAAGAAGGCAAGAGCATGGGACCTCTTCTTAATGAGAATGATTGAAGTGCGCATACCGGACCGACAACGAAAGCACTTTCTCATTATCACATTCTTGAATCACCTTCCCAGCCTCTTCTGTCTTCTATTTTCAGGTATGGAGCCTAAAAGTATTGGCATATCGATACCGTACTTATTCCTTCTCTTCTTTCTTCAATAAAAGATATTCTCATTTCTCTTCAAATAGGTGTAGTGGGAGAAAATCCTATACCATTAGAATGAATACAAAACTACGCGAACAAATAACGAACCAACGAACTAGACTTCTCATACCAAATTGATGCCTTTACCATTACGTCCACCTCTAATACTTTATGCTTTGCCCTCTTCTTTCCGATTTGGGGGTTGGGTTGCTTTTGATTCGGAGTACTCGGCTCAGAAAGACCATGTATGCGTCACCACACCATGCCACAGAGCTAACCCGCTCTTCAAAATACGGTATGTATGCGCCTAACCCCACGGAGCTAACCTTTGACATAGCAAAAAGTGTGGTAGATGAGGAAAACACCGTTGCCTCTATTAAGAACTCCTTGAATCCACAAGGAAGAGAGAAAATTCACTAAAGTAGAACTTTATTGAGGATAAAAGTTGTTCTCCCATCCATAGGGCTAAAGCGCTATTTATACAAATAACAGAAGTCCAATTTGAATAAGTTTTTGGCTTTCCAAGTCCTAAACTGAATACAGCTCAGCTTGAACCCATTAATTGGGTTGGTAGAAGTTCTAAATAAGTTAACCTACGAAAATAAAATCCTAGATAAGGATTCATCCTTCTCAAGTCCTAAACTGAATAGGATTCAGCCCAAAATTAGTCTTGGGTTGGTGGAATCCGAGAATAAGACCTAAGACATCATAATGAACAGAATTTCAATATAGAAAGGTACTAAGTAAGGTAAATCCTAAGTTTAAATAAAATAGTGAATCAAATCATTTGTCATGATCCCTTGACTTCTGAATTAGCTTCTTTTAATATTTCTGAACTTCCTTTAAGCGTCCTACATCAGTGTCCCCTTCTTGTAAAGAACTCGTCCTTGAGTTATTTTGTCGTAACTTGCAGTCCTCAGGTGCATAGTAGTCAAAAAAATATTGAATATTAAAAGTGTTTAAGATTCCCAAATCCTTCGGGAGGTCAATGACATAGGCATTGTTGTTTATCTTTCTTAGATCTTCAGTGGCCCAATTTTCTTCTGTTTCAGTTTGTTGTAAGTTTCAACTGGAAATTATTCCTTCTTCAAGTGCACCATCACCAGATCTCCTTCTTGAAACTCTTTTGGACTCTTATGAATATCCACTTTAATTTTGTATTTGGCATTGGATTCTTCTAATTTCTTCTTTACCTCAGTATGCACTTCAATAATTCTCTCCACCATATTGTCTGCAACTATGCTTGTTCCTGGCAATTTGGGTAACACCACCAAATCCAGCGGGTGCTTTGGGGTTCTTCCATTGACAATTTCAAATGGCGATTTTCCCGTGGACCTGTTCTTCATGTTATTGAAAGCGAATTTAGCTTGTGCAAGTGCATAGTCCCATTGCTTTGGTTTGTCTCTTGCAAGACACCGAATGATATTTACAAGTGTTTAATTCACCACTTCAGTTTGTCCATCTGTTTGTGGATGATAAGCACTACTAAATTGTAGACACGTATCAAATCACCTCCACAATGTCTTCCAAAAGTGACTTAGAAATTTTGTGTCACGATCAGAAGTGATAGTCTTTGGCACTTCATGTAGCCTTATAATCTCCTAAAAGAATAAATTAGCCACCCTTGTTACATCTGCTGTCTTCTTACATGGAATGAAGTGTGTCATCTTAAAAAATTTGTCGACAATAGCAAATACTAAATCTAAGCCTCGTTGAGTCCTGGGGAGGTCCAAAACAAAACCCATTGATAGATCCTCCCATGAGGCATTTGGCATAGGCAATGGGATATAAAGGCCAGTGTTTTCAGAGCTTCCTTTGGCAGTTTGGCATACATAGCACCTTTGTACAAAGCAACCGACATCCCTCTTAAGTTGTGGCCAGTAGTAGCGCTCTTCAACTAGTGCAATGCTCTTGTCACACCCAAGATGTCCTGCTAGGCCACTGTTATGCAACTCTTTCACTACCTTTTCTCTCAAGGAGCACGTTGGAATATGCAAAGATGAGAACCTTAAAGAGAAAGCCTTCATGGAGATATAAATCACTTCTTTATCCTGCTTGGCACTTTCTAAACTCCTATTTAAAATCTTTATCTTCAGCATACAACTCCTTCAAATAATCAAACCCTTCTACTTCGTTGCTTATAGTTACCATCAAGGCTGCCCTGCAGCTCAAAGCATTTGCCACCTTATTTTTTTGTCTAGATTTGTGTTTCAAAATATAGGTGTATTGCTATAAGAATGACAACCATCGACCATGCATGCGATTCAAGTCCTTCTGGCTATCAATGAATTTCAAAACTTGGTGGTTAGTATATAGAATGAACTCTCGTTGAATTAGATAGTGTTTCCAATGACGAATTGCTTGTACAACCGCATAAAATTTTAACTCATATGTTGACCACTTCTTTCTAGCTTCACTCAACTTTTGGCTATAGAAAGCTACTGGTCTTCCTTCCTAGGATAGAACGGCTCCAATGCCTCTGTACGAAGCATTACAGTGTACCTCGAATAACTTCTCAAAGCTAGGCAATGCCAAAACAGGTGTAGTAGATAACTTCTCCTTGATCAACTCGAAGCATCTATTAGCTTCTTGAGTCCAAGAGAACTTGCGTTGCTTCAAACACTCGATTATTGGTGCCATAATGGAACTAAAGTTTTTGACAAACCTTCGATAGAATGTAGGCAGACCATGGAAGCTTCTAACTTCTGATACACTTCTAGGTATCGACCATTCCTTAATAGCTTTTACCTTTTCTTCATCAACATGAATGCCTTCGGCACTTACCACGAAACCCAAGAACACCAAGCGATCAGTCATAAAATGGCATTTCTTTGAGTTGATGTACAACTTCTCCTTCAGCACAGTATGTACTTCTGTTAGATGCCTTTTATGTTCTTCATTATGACTGTACACCAGGATATCATCAAAGTAAATAATAACAAAATGACCAATGAAATGTTTGAGTACCTGATTCATTAATCGCATGAAGGTACTTGGTGCATTTGAGAGTCCAAAAGGTATAACAAGCTACTCATAAAGTCCTTTTGTTTTGAAAGCAGTTTTCCATTCATCACCGGGTCTAATTCTGATTTGATGGTATCCACTCCTCAAATCTATCTTAGAGAACATCTTTGACCCTTCCAACATGTCCAACATGTCCTCTAAGCAAGGAATTGGGAATCTATACTTTGTTGTGATTCGGTTGATGGCTCGACTATCTACATACATCTGCCAACTTCCATCTTTCATAGGTGTCAATAAGACTGAAACTGCACATGGGCTCATGCTGACTCTGACCATTCCTTTTCTGATCAACTCTTCAACCTTGTCTTGTAAAATTTATGACTCTTTTGGACTCATTTTGTAGTGGGGCAAATTTGGTAAACTCGCTCCAGGAACAAGGTCAATGTGGTGCTGAATATCTCTCATTGGGGGTAGTTCATCAGGAAGATCATCGGGGATGATTTCTTTGAATTCATGTAGGAAGGGTTGCAAGTCTTTTGGAGCTTCAGTGAGCATTGTCTTCATTCCTTTCTCAATCACAACAAATATTTGAGCTATCTCTTTAGCCTTATTTATAAAATTTTGAACAATCAGGAAGGAGTGACCCTCCTCTTGTAAACTTTTGGGTCGACGCTCTTCGGCAATGGGAGTAAGGATAATTTTCTTCCAATCTTTGAAGAAGATGTAACGATTGTCTTGCTCACGATGTGTAGAATCTCTATCAAATTGTCAAGGTTTGCCAAGAAGAATATGACATGCATCCATCTACACAACATCACAGGTTACCTCATCCGTGCAGAACTTTCCAATGGAAAAACAAATTTGACACTATTCAATTACCTTGGTTTCACCAACCTTTTTAATCTAGTCGATCTTGTAGGGAGAGGGATGTGATTCCATTTTCAATTGAAGCTTGTTGATCATAGTCTTAGGGATGATGTTTTCACTGCTTTCCCCATCAATAATCATGTCACAGATCTTGCCATTTACTGTGCATCGAGTGCTGAAGATATTGTGACGTTGTAGGTTTTCCTCTTGCTTTGGGATGTACATCAGATTTTGAACTACTAAAGATGGTCTTTCACCATTAGGCTCTTCGAATATTTCATCTTCATAGTTTCCTTGATCACAAGCTAGGTCATCATCTTCTGAGTTATGTAAATTGTCAGCCATAAAATTATCTTCAATAGCCAGGTTCACAGGTTGTCATGCTGGACAAACATTAGAACGATGTCCAAATTTACCACAGCGATAGCACTTTAGATCAGGATTTAAACTTGGGTTCTTTGCTGATGTGGCATTTCCTGATGACCTTGTAGGTCTAGCTTCAAGACTCACTTGTGTGGGAGGTCGAGGAGGTTGTGTCACTGCACCTCTATTAGGAATAGATTGTGTTTCTTTTGAATTCTCACCAATGGTTCTCCCCACCTGATTTTTGATGACAGGTCACTCCAATTGGGACTCCACATGAGTTGCACTTCTCACAGTCTCATTAACCGTCCAAATAGGTTGCAAGGAAATCCTATCTTGGATGGTTGTGCGTAGCCCACTGATAAATCTTGCCACTTGATGAGATTCAATCTTTACTAGATTGTTATGTGCTGATAGGTGATAGAACTCCTCAGCATATGCCTTCACACTACGATTACCCAGTCGATAATTTTGATATTGCTGAAAGAGTACCTGATCATAATATATGGAAAGGAATTGCTTTTCGAGAAGAGCGTTCATCCATGGTCATGCTCGAATTGGAGCTTTATTTTGGCTTGTCCTTTCCAACTGGATGCCTTCCCACCATGCTGATGCACCCCCCTTGAGTTGGTAAGCAACAAGCTTCACTTTCTTCGAATATGGAATCTCCATGTAGTCAAAGAACCATTCCACTTCAGCAAGCCAATCGAGAAAATCTTTGATCTGAAGTTGGCCATTGAAAGATGGGAGATCAATCTTCATGCAAAAATCATGATGTCTATCATGCTCAAAAACTGGTCGATGAAGGATGTCTTCAATTTCTTTATTGCTGGAATTTTCAATGATTTGTAAACCCTTTGGATTCACTTGCGGAGCCTTTCCTCGACCAATTGGATCGTGAGTCACTTCATCGATCCGTTAACGTGATTGATTCAGGCCTTCAAGTTGATCCATCCTTAGCATCAAGCTTGCAAGTGAGTTTTGAATTGCCTCCATGGTTGAATCAAAATACTCACGGCTGATGTGATTGCCCATAGGAGAACCGTCCCTAGGGTTGCTACTGGTTGTATTGTCGTTAGACATTAAGTAAGGAGAGTCTCGCTCTGATACCACTTGACGTAGCAATAAGTATGGTAGATGAGGAAAACACCATTGCCTCTATTAAGAACTTCTTGAATCCACAAGAAAGAGAGAAAATTTACTAAAGTAGAATTTTATTGAGGATAAAAGTTGTTCTCCTGTCCATAGGGCTGAAGCCCTATTTATACAAATACCAGAAATCCAATTTGAATAAGTTTTTGGCTTCCCAAGTCCTAAACTGAATACAACTCAGCTTGAACCCATTAATTAGGTTGGTAGAAGTTCTAAATAAGTTAACCTACGAAAATAAAATCCTAGATAAGGATTCATCCTTCTCAAGTCCTAAACTGAATAGGATTTAGTCCAAAATTAGTCTTGGGTTGGTAGAATCCGAGAATAAGACCTAAGACATCATAATGAAGAGAATTTCAAACATAGAAAGGTACTAAGTAAGGTAAATCCTAAGTTTAAATAAAATAATGAATCAAATCATTTGTCATGGCCCCTTGACTTCTGAATTAGATTCTTTTGATATTTCTGAACTTCTTTTGAGCGTCCTACATCAACTTGCTCTTGGAATACTATCACTCCTCTCACCTAGCCGGATCGGGATATTATGCAACTTGCACGTAGAACTCTAACCTTGCTACAAAGCGAACTTGCTACGGATCTCCACCCCGATACCAAATCATCTCTCTTCTCTCCCATTTTTCTCTGTACGTTTCGTCAACCGCCAATAGCTCTTGCAACGTCCTTCACTTACTTTACTTCTTCAATATCTCGAGCTACCGTATGTTGATGTTTCTTTTCCTGCAATCTTCCTACAATGCCTACAGCCTATAGCTTTCAAATAGTAGAAAATGAAGCTTTACCGATGCTTATTTCACTTTGACCTATAAATTAAAGTAGTTAGAACATAGTAAGCGTGGGACCGATGTGAAATGATATATGTTGTATACCATTAGAAGAGGCAATCTTCTACGCAACTAGTAGGCGTCGATATCATCCCTTGCATGCTTTTCTCTCCTCTTTACCAGAATGGGTGTAATTCATTCTGGGTGGGTTGGCATAAGGTTGTAGTCTCTCTCCATTGTTGACTCAGCTCATGCCTATTTTGGGGGAAATGGGATGTCTTTTGTACCTTGATCCCGAGTGTGTCTACTCATATCCCGGTATTCCACATATGATACAACTAGCGGGGTAGGTGAATACCTTGCGAATGTATACAGACTTCTCAATTCTATCCACTCTAGTGGGTGCGCTACCTTTCTTTTTCTTAGGTTGACTCAGAGCTCCAAATAGTTATGTAACCCAACCTCATTGTCTATGGAACCTATGAGACTGGGTTGCTTGGTTTTGATGCCCGGCCCAGTCGCCTATCTTGCTTGCTCTCTTCTCTCCCTTGCGTAAGAGCTTCCATATCCATATCCCTTCGCTGTATAAGAGCTTCCATATCCATATCCCCTCACTATGTAAGAGCTACAACTCTATTATCTGTTGCTTTTAAATTCTATCACATTATCAAATTTCTCCCAAGCTACAACTCTTTATTCCCTTTACTTACCAGGAAATTATTCTTTCCTCCCTTGCGAATATGCTTTTAAAGAATATGCTTTTTCTCTCCCGAATACCCTCACATCAGGTTGGTGGTTGGTGGGAATTACTATTATCACCATCACGATCAGCAGGGTTGGTTTCAAGTCTTTATCCTTGTAGGCTTAGTCTTAGTATAGTCCTTCTTCTTCTTTGTAGTGGCGAATGGAGTATAGTGGGACTTCTCAATTCTATCCTTCCCCCGAGCTCTAATCATCTCTCTTCTCTCCCTTGCGAAGAAAGAAACTCTTTCCCATTAGAACTCCAACCCAACCCCTTATGTCGACCTGGTATGGAACCTCTGTGAACAAAAAAATTCATACCCTATCCTTTCCATGAAAGAGTGGGGGAAAGCGAGCATAAACCAGTTGATCAGAGTGTTGAAACTAGTACTAAATTGCTTGCACCCTGCCCAGGTCAAATTCACCTATTCCGTTTGAGTCCAGTGCTTTTGCTTTCTTCGTTGTATTTTTACCTCATCTTTTCTCAAGTGCAATTGAACCAACCTATCAAGATGTTGGCTTTTACTAAGCAAAGAAGTTCTTTCTTCCCATTCTGCAGACTAGACTTCTCCATCTCCCCCTTGCTATCGAGAAAGGCATTTTCTTCTTCCTCGTGGGCAAGAATGAAGTGAGAGCCTAAAGAAATATCTGTCTTTGATCGATACCAAGCTCCAATCATTGATATCACTACGCGAATGAAGCCCCAACCTACTTACTTTGAAAGCATTTTTCTTTTCACCTTACCGGAGAAACTGGAGTCACCCGATAAAGTCCTTGAACGTTAGAACAGATGTGTTAAGCAAAGAACTTCTTCACAACTAAACTAGCCCTATGCTTCAGAATGACTAAACTAGCCCGACACTGGATGATTCTTCGAAACTAGCCCATTACGGATTCTCTAGTCTACTACGATATTCTTCAATTCTTGTTCATACCTAACCCAACCAATGAGTTTATTCCACCTCAACGAACCGGTCTTGTCTTGGGATTCTCAAATATTGTATGGAATGGTATCTACTTAATGCTTTGCTGTGGGGTTGGAATCGAACTCTAATTGTTGCTTCTTTACTACGTCATTTTACCATACGCATGGCATGGCTTCCCCCAGGTGAAGGAAAGAAACCCCAAGACTATACAAGGCTTTATAAGTGGCTTAGTGGCAGCCCTTTCGAAGCTTACGACCAGCAAGAGGACTAATAGCACTATCAATCTGTTGCTTTTCAAGAATATGCTTTTATGTATGATAACAAGCTGAACGAACACCTCCTCTATCGAGTTATACTCCGTAGCAGTGGGACCTCTTCTTTCATTGTCTATCTGGGTTGGTCTATCTCATTGTTGGGGAAAAAGAATGTGTGCATCGTCACCCCACTCCGCTTCCACCCTTGCTTTTCTCTCCCTATAGTACCGAGAGTCCCTCACATCTTGTTTCTTCAATACCATTGTGGTCTTGTGTTGGGATTCGTGCGCTACTCGCTTCCTTCTTCCCACCCCACCTCTGTGGCAACTCACTCTATTTGATCACTCTTCCCAACCTAGCAAGATGTAGTACGCGCTATCACAGATAGGATCATGATAGTGCCTTGCTTTTCACCTTTAGGGTTGTTTCTTTCTTGCAAGAAATATCTTATACTCTCGGTTAGAACTTGGTCAAAATTATTTCTGAGAAAGAATGGGGGCGGTTCATTCCTCTTCTGACTAGATTAGAATTTGACCTATTTCTAGAAGTCTCTATTTTCAAAAGTCGTTGCCACTAAGTCGGAGGTTGGGCTAGGGGGTAGATAGGACTGCTCAAGCAGAAATGGGAGGAGTTTCGACCCAATAGGGGGAGGAAGGCCCAGCGAGAGCTTGAAAGTAGCTTTCGTTCTTTCTACTTGACTTGAGCCTTCCCTAAAGCCTTTTCCATCTCTTTAAAGAATAATAGACCGAGGCTAAGTCAAGAGCTATATCTATATAGCCCCACCAAAATTCTCCCGGCATCTCATACCACACATGCTCCAACAAAAAAGCAAGGCCAATGCTGTTACGACTGCTGTGGGACCCAATCATAGTGCTACTACTACTACTGTGATATAAGCGCTTCAACCTCCCACTCTTCCTCTCTTGGATCCAATGAGCTAGCATCAACTTGAGTTGTTTCTGCTGGTCTCAACTCAACTCCCTTCCTTCATCCTAATCTGTTGGGCGATTCTAGCGAGTAGGCCCTGGCTCCAGCGCAGCCTTTGATGTTGCCGCCCCCCACATCTTCAAGAGGATACCAAGTCTTTCTGGGCGGTGATGAAGTGATGTACAAGCATGCTGGAAGCATTTGTCGTAGGATCGTGCTCTTTCTATTATCCGCTCTTGTAGTGGTTGGAGTATCCAGTGGCTTGGTGGACTTCTCCTAACTTCCACCTTTCACCTGAGTAAGAATAAAAAGTTTAAAAATACACATTTATTACTAGCATTGGATAAGTTCTCATGACTTTGGTTTGCGTCAGGCGCCTTCCAAGCGAGCTTTATTCCAATTATTTAAGGAAATGGCATCGAAGCATATTAAAGTCTTTCCTGGACAATTGGAGCATTTATGGGAAAGCGTCGGAGCACTTGGGGCGTCGATGAGAATGTTTGGAGATTTGTCGGATCGCTACACAAGCCACCGCTCTAGACCGAAAGAGAGAGGAGGAGTATTCTATTTCTATAATTTCTTACTCTTTGAGTGTTGAATTAGAACGCTACTTAGAGCTTTCAACATTCCCTATGCTATGCGCTACGTGGCTCTATTCATTCCATACACACAGACAAGGGAAACATAATTTATTAGATTATTAATCCACTCCGGCTTAAAGTCAAACTATAACCGGCTATCCAATCAATGCAAAAATCCAAGGCAGAAGGAATCATCCCAAAGACTGCAATTACATCGTCTTAGCTTAGTCCTAAAATTTTATCTTAAATGAAAAGAAAAGCCCTTCAAACATGCTTGTAGGATAGGGACCAAAACAGGGGGGACTTGAAAAGGAGACTTCTTCCCTTAGCTTGCCCTAGAAAAGGGATATACCCAGTGAACACTGGCAAGGAGAAAGAAAAAAAGCAAGGAACTGATTGCCCATTTCCACTAGACAAAGGAGGAGCTGTACATGAATAAGAAGAGAAGGGATTGGCGGGTAACTAGAAAAAGCATAATAAAAGAAAGATGGGATGGTAGCTAGTTCAGCTAATCGTATACAGCACATGCACCTTGTTATGATAATAATAACATCTTTCAATAATAGAGCTAATACAAGACGCCCATTGAGGTGAGGGACACAGTACATGCACCAGACTAGCAACTACGCTCTATTGCTAATGCAACCTGATCGTTGCATACCCGTCTTGATCATATAAAATAGCAAGCATATATCCTCGCTTTATTCTAGCCGGTCGATTTCCTTGCCTTATTCTATTCCTACTACTATGCTTCCTTTCCCCTAGAGAAGCTTGCTATGGGATATCGATTGGTGACAACCTATTGGTGTAATTCCTCCTTCACAACCTATATTCTTACAAAGAAAGAGCTTAGACTACTACTGCTACTAGCACTATAAAGGCATAAAGTGTAGGTGTAATAATGTCAATAGTTTTTGGCTCACCAAGAAGGTAATTGGCCAGTCAGAAGGGTTAGCCAAAGAAGAAGATGGGTTCTCTATCAATATCCCTATCTGGATGGGATAGGTATCTGCAATTATTAGCTGGAGGAGAAGGGGTTGGAAGGAAGAACTTTCTTGAATGGGCTATCCCGGGTATAATGCTTTTCGAGTAAGCTAATGAAAAAATTCTTTTAAACTCCAAAACACCAAAGAAAGTAGCCAATGGCCTTACTTTGAGGAGTAAATGGCCTACGGCCCCATCCACCAAGATAGGCGAATACTCGAGCAAGGCAAGATTCAAGTTACTAATCAATCTCGACCAACGGATCGATGACCAAAAAACAATCTAGCAACTAACTCCATGGCTACCCCAAGAACCAGACTTTCTGGTAGACAACATTACAAGGAATAAACCTTATAGGGGATAGATTCTGTAGATTGGGGTTCCACGGGCCTTTTAGTGCCCACAAATTGAAATTGGCCAGCATCTATTCTTTGATAGCAGATGGAGTCAGGATTTGTGGCAGAAGACATTGTACCCAATTCAGATGGAATGGGGCCAAGACAATTAAAAGTAAATTTGTGTCAATCAGCTTGATGCATCAGAAGAGGAAGAGGAGACTTGGCGCAGAGGATGTCGATGACAATCCCAGCAGTAACATGTTGAATCATCTAGAAAGAAGGCAATGGGAAAATCTGACTTAAAACATAAGGAAGTCGCCCCGGATCTTAGCAAGGCGTGAGGCCAGTGATTAGAGAATCCTCAATTAGCTGGAAGGAACTGGATGCAGAAGCTAACAATTAGATTGCTTCACTACAACAACCACAACTATAGAACCAATGAGAAGAAAGAGCTTGTCACAGGAAGCAAAGTGAACAGCCGCACAACCAACTGGAGTAGGTTTGTTGTCAGTAGTAGGTATGGTATTGACTTTCTAACCTCTTCCCACATTCTGAAGTGAACTAGATAAATGCCTGGACTGGGGGCGCGTTGGCCCCCCCAGGAAAATGTTTGTAGATGCGATCATGAATCGAACCAGGTCAAAACATTCAGTAGTCAATGGACAAACTTTGCTGGAACGTCGAACGAGATGGGATGGCCAGGCCCCAGTTCCCAGGGTTAGGGTATTCCCTATGTTGAGCCTACTTAGATCAGAACGAAACTTCTTGATTATCTTTCGTCTATCGGCCAGCCAGCTTTAAGCAACCTTCGCATTTCTTGCAGAGATCTCAAGTCTCCAAGTGGGCCCTCTTGGCCACCCAAGACCTTGGCTTTTTAGAGAATCCCGCTCCTGTGTCATAGGACTTGTAGCGGCCATCCACTAGGTAGGTTTGTTTATCCTTCCAGTTTCGAGCGTCTTCTTGGATAGTTATAGCAGCCCATAGACACGAGATGTACCTTGTGGGGGCAGCAGCACCCTGGATATAGTCCTTTCAGGTAGTGACCGTTTAGTCCATGGTCCATTGGATGGTCATTGCAAGGCTAGAAATTGGAAAACATTGGTTCCGCTTGTTCCTGTCCTTCGCTTCAAGGCCTATCCCTCGGTGTTGTCAGTACTCCATACTGTCGAGCAACGAAGCTTACACTTGTTCACTACTTATGACGGTTCACCAGAGCCTCTTTCCTCCTCCCTTTTCTGCTCACTCGTAGGGGTCCAACCCCCACAAAGGGGAAGGGAATCAACCAAACATCTCAGCCATTGGTGAGAAATTAGCTCGCATCCGATCCCCAATTCTTGTTCACTCTGGACAATCGTGTTGGGTGAATTGTGACCTCATACAATCACGTCGGGTGAGCAACAGCCGCTTCGTCACAGTACTAACTTATGAGCTAATAGGTCACACTTTGGCCAAGTATCCTACAAAGAGACTCCCAAGAGCCAGAAGTATCAAAGGCTGCATCATGACATCATAATCTGTCTTGCCCGAATGAATTAGTTGGTACTATAAATGTAAGAAATAGTAAAATGAAAAGAGTAATAAGAAGTGAAAAGGACAGAGACACTTCCCAACCAGAAAGCAAAGTTCCCACTGATGGTATACTTAGTGTAAGCGAGTACTAAGATCACATCTTTTGAATAAAATCCTGTTGGAAAAGGAAATCCAATTAGAGATAAGCTGCCCATGAGCATCATGGCATAGGTCAAAGGGAAGGAGGAGGCAAGCCACCCCATCTTCCACATATCTTGCTCATCCGACATGCCATGAATTATGGAACCTGCACTCTGGAAGAGTAATGCTTTGGAAAACGCATGATTCATTAAGTGAAAGATGCTAATCAAATAGGTAGAGATGCCGCAAGCAAAGATCATATAGCCTAATTGACTACAAGTTGAATAAGCTATGACCCTCTTTAGATCGTTCTGTAATATTCCAGTGGTTGTTGCCAGGAATGAGGTCATAGCTCCTGCTAAAGCAATAACAATCAAAGCCATAGGTGGGTATTCAAATAAAGGAGATCACCTTGCTATCATGAAAACACCAGCTGTGACCATAGTAGCTGCATGAATCAAAGTAGATACTGGAGTGGGACCCTCCATAGCATCGGGTGACCGAGTATGCGATCCTATCTGTGCAGATTTCCTAACAACACCAATAAGAAGTAAAATACAAATCAGAGTTATGGCATTCAATCTTATATTGTGAGAAATCCATGAATTTCTGGGGGCACTAGCACAAGTGAAAATAGTTGAAAAGTCTACTGTTCGAAAATGAGTACAATGGCAAGAAATCCTAGGAGCTAATCCAAAATCACCTACTCGATTGACAGGCATAGCTTTTGTAGCTACTTTATCTGCCTGAAGTCCTGTGAACCAAAAATGAATTAACAAATATGAAGCAAGACCTGCTCCCTCCCATCCCAGGAATAATTGAAGAGAGTTATCTCTAGCAAGGTGGGGTGGGGTTTGGTT